>JAGDFM010000023.1:69279-200097 GCA_019155715.1 Phytophthora pseudosyringae | reverse complement strand
GCTACGCGCCCTTCACGGTGCTGCTCGTCCTCTTCTACGTGCTGTCGCTCAAGCTCGTGCCGGAGACCGCAGGCAAGACTAACGAGGAGATCCAGGCAGAGTACGAGGAGCGCCGTCGCCGCTAGGTTGCATTAATTTGTTTTGTACATTTAGTGTTTTGTTTCTGTCAATAAAACACCACTGATATACCGAATACTCTGACATTTTATTGTTTTGGCCTACCAATTCTTGGCGCCATTTTTTATTCTTTTCAAACTGCGGAAAGGGGATGGAGCTGGTCGGCGGGGACCGCGTCGTCAGCGGCTCCGTGAAGCGAGCGTACCCGTTGCAGTCGCTGCGTGCGGAGTCTTCACAGCGTGGAGAGCTAGGCATCTTCGGCCCGGGCGTGGGGCCGTGCGGGCCGGACGCGTCGCAGTTGGTGGCCGTCGTAGTCGAGAACCATATCCTTTTATACCACACTGCTGTATTATATCTCGGAGTTTTATGGTGAAGTTTTCTTTAACCTTTGCTTGTGTTGTTGGCGACGGAGCACGCGCGACATTCGAGTCGTGCCTGGTGTTTTTCTACGACAAGTGGGCGACCAAGATGCAGTTCCTGAAACGCCATGCAAGTTTGAAGCACTAATTTGGTGCAAAGTGGAGAAAATAATTATGTTTTGACTTTTTGGTGGAGTAGTACAGGATTCGGATCAGTGGACGAGGACTGGTGGCGTTGGAGTGGGAGGCCGGCGCGGAGACGGAAGAACGTGTGCAGTGCATCGTTGTTGCGGAGAGAAATGTGCTGAAGAAAACGCTAGAGCGACAACCTCGGCTGTTTAATTTTCCACATAGTTTGTCCGTTGAGGTCGAGTACGAAGAACCCCAGCGTCTGCCGGAGTCGGATCAATTGCGTTACCTCCCGTCCAAGACGATCGCTACCAGAGACCTGCATTCCGGTACGTTACTGGAAGTTTTGGTGCAGTAGTTGCTTGCGTGACTGACGCCGATGCAGCCGCTCCAACAAGGCAAACCCTTATTCAAGTCCAGGCACCACCGAGAAAGGTATACTCAGATGACTGATGAAGACGCGTGTTGGGCTCACTGTTTATTGCATCTTGTCGTTTGTGTACAATAGAAGCTTAATTATGGGAAACGCATGCTTGGGAAAGCGAAAGTAACGTCGCCAGCATATCGGTACTCTCCCCTGTCCGAGTTGGTAGACGGGTACGCTGACATCTATGGAGTTGTCGTCAATATGACGCTTCCCAAGAAAACGGGCGGGCGTGATTTCTGCGTGAGTAGTTGTTTCTGTATTTGCTACGATAAGGGGGGAAACTAACACTGATTCTTTCTGTACACGGGTGATATGAACTTTTGCGCAGATGACTGTAAGTGTGACGGACGAGAGCTGCCCCACACGCGAGAAGGCAATCCAAATCAATATATTCTACCCCACAGTCGCTCAGATGCCGAAGATCAAGGTACGCAAACGCGGAAACATACAATTTTTGGGCTGCGGGTGATAACTTGTCTGTATACATATTTAGTACGTCGGAGACATCATTCGCTTTCACAAAGTGAAAATCCAGCTGTTCCAGGACAAAATTCAAGGCGTCAGCTTGTGAGTCGTTTATCCCAAGCTAGAAACGAATTTGTATTTAAGCTGGCATAGCATGACTATTCACTGAGCACTTGCCAATGTAGACCTCGAGCAACACGACACCTCGTTCTCCGGGAGAGCGAGAGCACAAAGCTTGAGCAGCTAACATACTCCGAGACATGGACCTTTGAGCCTTCTGACGAAGAACGTACTCGCAAACTGATGTAAGTTGTGTTGATGTTATTATTTTAATTTTTACATTCAAAACATGCATCTAATCCATTGGTGTGTTTGTGTACTTGACGTTCTGTTCAAAGTAAATGGTCCCAGACAAGTCTGGCAGAGGATATCACTCTACCCCACGGCTGCCTGCACGCTCCGAAGCTCCTAGCCGAACTGAAGTTTGCAGAAGGCTTTATTGACCTCGTAGTGCGCGTCCTGCATTTGGATGACAGGGATGAGCCTATTCGGCTAATTGTTTGGGATGGTTCAGGCAACGCAGCGGAATCGGACCAAGCCCTTGTGTGCGTATTACGTGACAAAGGCGCTGTTGTCCCAGCCTACGGACTACTCAAGGAAGTGATCATGTCGTCCTGCTGGCCTGTCGTGCGTGAAATGGGATTCGTCGACAGAATGTTCACACACTGGTGCCGTTTTCGCAATCTGGCAGTCGGAATAGACGAACCTATACCCGGGGCTCCTATTGCTCCAGGACGAAGGGAAATTTTGCGTTTCAGGGAGGTGACATCGTTCGTGCTGATGCCTGAGTACGCGTTTGACGTCCAACTCCGTCTTTCATCATTGAACGGACCGACCGGGGTTACAAATGCAAACAGGATTCCAACACGTGCAAGGACCCCAGCTGAGACGCAGCATCCCAGCCCGAGTCAAAGCCCCACGACAGCCAGTTTGGTGGAGGTAACCACAGTGATCCCCGAGCGCATCCAGAAACATGTCCCGGTGACTTCGCTGCGAGAGATCCTCAGCTCTCCACAAACCCCTCGGAAATTCCACTTCTGCGCTCGTGCCCGCAGCATTTGGCCCACTGACTTCGAAAAAATCTGCAAGCCTAAGCCTGGCAACAGGGGCGAGTTCATGTACTCCTTCGCCTTGACCGTCGAGGAGGGAAACGATTCCCTGAACATAATTGTATATGGAAAAGATGCGGTAAGTGAAGACCCACGCCCAGAAACTAATCGGAAACAAGCATCGCTGAATCGTTTGTGTGATTGTGCTCACAGGAAAACTTCCTTCACGATATCCCCCCATGTGATCTCGGCAAAAGCACAAGCTCCAAGACTTTACTGGAGAAGCGCTTGACTGCTCTGTTGAAATCGCCCAACGCCTTCCATTGGTGCATCAAGGCCTATTCGATATCGTTGCCACCTGGGCGTTCTGCTGGCCCAGCAACCGCGGTTCGATATCGCTTGTTCGACACACTGCTTCAATGCTCGTAGCTCGTCGGTCTGTAAACATGCGAGGAAGCATCAAGATCAATGTTCCAACGTTTTGAGGAAGTCAAGAGAGAGGCTCTTTTGAACGTCATTCCATTTTTGAAATGCAACAGCACGAATATACTTCACCACTGGTCTTGCACTTTACGGAGAACCAAGACTCGAGATGGAAATACTGTCTGCGGGGTTGCCTTTCATCCCTTCCAGATCCAACTCGTCCAATCGACCCTGTTGGTGGAGCTACATGTACAACAATCAAACATGAAGAGCGCGTCAGTATACCTTACAATCGGTCCACCACGTAAATAATATCCGCTTCGCACAACAAGCAAGCGAGCGAGCTTTACCTTCTCCAACCAGTAAAACTCGTTATCCTGGGGCATGTATCCGCTCATTCGTCCGCCACCCATCGCGTTTTGGATTGCCTGAGACTGCATAAGCTGCTGCGACATCGACATGTGACTGCTGTACATCATGGTGTCGCCCATTCGCATCGACTTCTCCATCTCTTCCTCCTTCAACTTGCCTAGCCGCTGCATAAGTGCCTCTCCTTCACGAGCGCCGACCCACTTCGGGTGGTTCTGCTTGAAGTTGATGAACGAACTTTCCATCTTGGCGTCGTTACCGTACTCCTTGAAGTCGAACTCCGCGAAACGGCACACAGCTCCAGTACTAGGATGCACCAGCGAGTGCGAACGCAGGAAGAGTAAGATCTCGCGAGCGAGTCGGGGAAGCGATACACACAATATGTATGGTGCCAACAGGACTGATACGCACTCCTCGGCGAAGAGCACAGCCTTGTAAGGGAACAACACTGTAAACGCGTCCCGCACCTCGAAGGAGTGGCATTGGCCCCTCCATTCCCTTGGAAAGTAGTGCGTCTCCGCGGAGACTTGCATCATGGCTTCTTCACAGTCACCGTTGATCAAGAAAGGGGATGTCGACGAAGTAAACGATCGGGATAACGCAAATATACCCGTCGAGATAGTCAAATACCACAGCAGTTCGTGACCAAATAGCGTTGTTTGCAGTAGAACCGATTCCTCCAGAAGACTCACGAGAAGGAGCACGGCCATCAGCGAGCTCGCACAGAATGAAACACCTCCAGCGATGATCGCCAACGACCCAGCCGGGAACATACCTAGATAGCGGTCCGCCAGCGAGTACGAACGTGCCATGCGTGCATCGAGAACGTGAGGGAGCTCGTTGTACTCTCGGAACCGCCAAATAGCATACGCCGACCAGCGGCGAGTGCCGAAGTAGTGCACGTGGTTCGTTTGCCACTCTTGAGCCGCCAAAAAGAAGAAACGCGAAAGGCGGTACAGCAAGATGAACGGCGCCAACACGAAGTTCAGCACGCCCGCAATCACGAAGCGCTTCTTGAGCATCTCCACATTGTGGATGACCGACGGAGCCAGATTCAGCTCGGCGTCGAACATTTGATCCAGCAGACAGATATTCAGGTTGGCCTCCATGTTCCTCGAGCACATGATGTGCGACGTCGACAGAAGCTGCAGCGACGTCGGCAGCAAGTGCTTGCTTTGGAACAGCGAGTGGTTCATGAAGGCAATAAGATAATTCTCTTTGCGCATGATGCGTCTCGCAAAGTCGTGCGCCGACGACAGCAGAGCCGGGTCAATCTGCAGCTTGTACGACGACAGCTGCCTCATGTTCACCGGCGCATTCGCTCCGTTCACCAGATCCAGCACTCTGGTCACCACTTCGTCCCACGCAATGGTCTGCACCTGTCGCTCGTCAATATGCAGTCGTTCCTTGTAGAACACTTCCATCTCTCTCGTGTCTCTCAGCGTCCCCACCAGCTGGAAAGCTCGGGAGACCCAGTACACGAGGAACATGGCGAAGTAGAACGCCCCGATGAGTCCCAGCAACCCGTTATTGTCCGCTCTGCACGTGATGTAGTGTTCCATCTCCTGCGCGCAGCCTCCACTCTCCGGGTGTCTATGACACTCCAAGAGAGGCCCCCACTGCACACAGCCCAGCAGAAAACTCGACAGCACCACGCTAAACAGTCCCGTCACCAGACCCACCAGCTCCACCACCACAATGCTCCAGAAGCCCTTGTGATAGTAGTAATTGTACAGCGTGATGAGGAACGCGTCTAGATTGGCCACGTGCCCGTAGCGGTCGGGCACGGGCGAGACCCGTCCATGGACGGGGGCGTCTCCTTGTCCATTTGCTCGGCGTTGAGCTCCGGGCAGCGCCGCCTTGGCCGTGTCCAGCACCTCGCGGAACAGCGTCGAGATGGCGGGAAGGTGCACGTTGACACGCAGCGACGGCAGCGGCGCGGCCCCAGGGGACGAGCTACCGGCGTGACCGCCTAGAGCCGAGTCTTGTCTACTTGGTCCACCGAAAGGGGGCGCGCGGTGGTCGTCCTTGAGCTCGTTCCAGAGCAATTCGTCCTCCTCCTCGGCGTGCGTGAGGTGATCGTCGTTGGCGGCGAGTAGCGACTCGTCCATGGCGAGATAGAGGGCGCAACCGGTATGGATCCGGAGAGGAGATGGCGGAGAAGAATGTGCACAGGTTCGGGCGCGCGGAAAGAGACTGTAGACGTCGGGAGGAAGACAGCGATCGGACGGATCGCGGCACTGTGGAGAGCCTTCTTCTTCGGATTCCGGTCTGAGAATGGAGGCGAACTTAGGCGTGGAATGCGCACTTAATATGTATGGTGTGGCGTACATAAAGGCAAGTTGAAGGGCGACCAATTCCGTACAGCGGTGCCAAAAACTCCACCACGGTGTTGGCATTCCGAAATTTTTGCTCATGGTGCGCGTTGAAGGGCGCCAAGATCAGCTGAAAATTGTCAAGTGGGGCATTGCTGTCGCTGCTCTGCCTCGGAGTGCTCGACGCCGTCGAGACAGAAGGCTCGGTAGTAAGGGGTTAATGCAAACGTCGTATTTACTGAAGGCGTATTCAACATGCAATATGTCACAAGCAGAGCGCTAAACACTCCACATTCAGAATGACATGCACAACCGCGTGTACAGCGCAAAAGCTGTATTGCGGCACAAGAAAGGGCATAACACTTCCGATCCACGCAGCTTTTGGTATTCCACAAGCAAGGCTGTGAACATGATGCTAACGTCAGGATAGATGCTGCCAATCGAGATGAAGAGGCTGAAGAAGACCCTACGAGGTTTCAGCTGACGACTCAGATCCTTCATACGTCCAATTATGGAGGCTCTCTTCGCCTACAGCGGCAACTTCGTGTGCTTCTTCCTGTTTGTACCTGCGCAATCAGTGCGGAGATTCATACATGACAGTTCTTCTTCGTGCGTGCGTTCGTCTCCTTTTGGGTCATGGCGTATTCTAGCACATCAACCGTTCTTTCCTGTGTGCAGATTATTGCGTAGTATTGGCGAGATTGGTAGCGCTGGCTTACAACTAGCGTCATGCACTCAGGATTGCATTTCCCCTGCCTTTCAGCATCGGAACGATCAGCTTGAGTGTCGCTACTGCCTACTGCCTTCTAGTCTCGTGAGTGAAAAGGGCTCGCAGTGTGGCCGTAGTTGATCAACTCGCTCAAAGTCAATATACACACATTTTACGACTACCCCAGCAGCAGGAAATCGAAATCGTTGCGGGGCCGGGCGCGATTTTGGCAAGTGTAAGTTATTCAGATTTCGCTTCCCGATACGTTCTCACAGCGCAAAATACGCTATTCGGTGTTCATCAGTTGGCGTTTATCCTAGAAAAGCAATGGGGCCAAATGCAACCCATATCTTCTGGGTTTTCTATATTGTGACTTGGAAATGGAGAAACCACTTTGACGGTTGCCGCGAGCTTTCCGTATTCACGAAGAAGCTGGTAGCAGTAAGTTCATGGAAAACAAGCCAGTTGGTGACACAGTCGCGATAGTATAAGGCAACGGAAACCCACGAGAGTTCCCATCGAGCTACGGTAACAGCCACAGTTTTATAGGCACAATGTACTTGAACTCCATCGCACTGGCAATTTGCACTTTTATATATACAGTAGATGCGTTACCGAGCGAAGGCCACAGAGGAATTCTCCTTTATACACAACACCATCCTAGTGCGCCCCTGGAATGATAAACGTGAGTGGTCTACCTGGATCCCTCAAGCTTCTTGCCGGGGCGGAACGTGCGGAAGAGCTTGTCCCAGAGCGAAAAGCGTTTGGCAAAATTCCAGCGCGGGTGAGTGTGGTGGAGGTCGTGGTCATGTACTCGAAGACAAATGCTGGTGAGGTTGTTCAGCAGTGGCATCTGCGGGAACGAGAAGCCTTTGATCTCCAAGCCGGAGTGACCGGCCACTTCCACGTACGTCTTATAGGCAAACAGTAGGTGCAGCTGGAGATGCGAGAACGAGAACCCGAGCGTCCACGCCAGACAGAACGGCAGCACATTAGTGAGACACAAGTCGACGCCGTCTTGTTCATACGTCGATAGAGGGCACGGGTGCAGGTGCAGGTGGTGGCGCTTGTGCACGTTCTTGTAGAGCCACGTGCTGTAGTGGCACACCCAGTGCATCGCGAAGTGGAAGAAGTCGAAGATGACCTCGAACACCAGCGACTTGGGGATGAACGTGACGTATTCCAGCATGAAAGTTCTCCAGCTTGTGGTGCCTCCCACAGGCACAGCGGTCTGCTCTGCGAACCAGAAGGAGATGCACTCTGTAGTCACCACGAGCCACAGGATGCGGCAGTAGATGGTCTTGATCTGTTCGTCCGTGAGCTCCGCCCGCCTCTCGCCATTGATCTGCGGCTTCTTGGTCGCGATCCACTCGAACCACTTGATCATCGCCAGAATGCGCAGCAAACTCACCCCGTAGACCACCCCGAACCGCGCGAACGTCTCAGGGGACTCGCCATCGTGCTTCAGCGCCGCTACAGCGGCGTAGCTGCCCAGCCCAATACTGCCGATGAACGCGTTGATAAACGCGTAGTATTTGCAGCGTCGCGCCACGAACTGGAGCGTGGAGGCGCCGGAGTTGGCGAACGGAGGCGCCTTCATCAGCTGCTGGACGATTGCGCAGTGGCAGAAATGACAGGCGCACAATCTTCGGAGCTCGTCATTTGGGTGATGGGTACGCCACGCGCCGACGTCACGAAACTGAACTTAGCCGACATACTTCAACGTCCGAGCGTGCCCGACATGCATGTCGTTGCCGCAGTAGGTCGCCTTCAGCCGATCAGCGAGTTTTTGTCAGTGTCCCTATGCGTGTGGGAATGGCATGGGGATAGCCTGCTCAGGAAGTAATCCTTTCGACTGTAGGCTTCGTACCTGTTGGACGGCCTTCGGGGAATAAGGGGTTAATTTGCTCGTATCAAAAATGCGTCTGTCTACCAACGTACTCCGATCTCTTTGCAACCCTCGTTTGCCCTCCTTCTGCCGGTGATAAAGTTAATCTTGTGGACGCGGCTCAACAGCAAGCTCCAAATGCTAAAGTATGTACGGGAACTGCGAAGGGGTTTGTGCATCACAGAGTTCGTGGCTCTGCTTAACTATGTGGATATCGTCATTCCGATTACCTTTTGTGCTGAACAGGTCTTTCAATTTCACGATGTTTGTTTTTGACAACAGCGGTGTACGGCTGGTACTCGTCTTAAAAATACGATATCCAACATTCGCTGGGTTCCAACTACTGCAGCATCTCTTGGTTGTGATGAACATGGTGCTATGACACAAATGATAGATTTCAGCCTTGCAAATGGGGTTTCTTCAACGTTCAAGTCTCCTTGGAAAGCGGCTTCCGGCTTGTTTCGTGGTCATCTGGCATTTGATCGGTTTCCTCCGCGGGGCTACGAAGGGAAATAATTCAGCGCATGATGCATGCTTTTCTGTGCGAGTACTCAAGTTTATACACCGATGATACGCGAACATTTTTCATATGATATTATTTGAAGTGTATCGCTAAAGTGAAAGAAAAAAAAAAACGTTTTATGGGAATGTGTAAGAATAACCTTCGTTTAAAGTGGCCGGTGTCTTCTAGAGCATTCACAGACGATATGCCAGCGTTTGTGAAACGAAAGCCGCTGCTCGCTGCTGTTTGGGAAGCAGCACAAGTTGAGCTTCAAGGTGAATACTCTACCCAGCGAGTGCAGGACCTCTTTACGTACATCAACGAAGCGAGTCATCTCCGTGCCTTCCTAGCCCAGCTACTAACACCGCTGCCGTGCCTCGCGATAACTGTGTTTGTCGATTTACTTCCATTACGGCCGGTTGCCGATGATATCGATTCCAACCAGTTCTTCTTCGTTCGAGCATTCGCCTCCTTTTGGCTCGCGAATACAACAACATACAACCAGTTCAAGCACATCGTGCCACAGTTGCCACTTTCGAACACAAAAATCGCAGTCTACGGCGTAGTCGTGGCTGCAATCACAGTGGGCGTGATGTACGGACTTGTCCTCGTTGTTGGTTTCCCGTTACCTTTCAGTATCATTACGATGTCACCAGTTTGGTTATCGCTTTTCATCTTGCCGATGGTTCCGTGGATGATGAAATCTCGGACTGATCCGGCATCATGGCCGCTAGTGGCGACGTCACTAAAAGTGATGGTGTGTCAAGAGGTGCTTGTGGTTGTCTACCCAACGTACTTTTACGTTTTCACTACGATCCCGGCGAGCGGTAAAACCTATTTTGCACTCCTCTTGCCACTTCTCAAGCTTGTGTTTCGCAATATTATGGCGAAAACCGTTGGATACCTGAGCGATGAAGTTCCAGAAGGGGTCATCCTCAACGTGGAGGTAGTAAGCGCGCTCTTCGTGGCGTATTGTATGCAAAACACACCGTCGGTGAAGACAACCATTATGCTCATGGTTGTTGATGCGCTGCAGATGAGTGCATCATTGTATGATATTGGGGTCATAATTCAACGCATGAAAGCTCTGAGGACACTAGCGAAACCTAAAGCGTCAACAGAGAGCCAAACCCGCCGCAGTAATTCCGAGTTCAATTTTGCTCAAGACATTTTCTCTCAGCACACCATTTCTCGGAAGTCGTCGGTAGGAGCGGCATCCCCAAAGTTATCGTCAATTGTTCCATTGAATCCTCCTTCTGCGAGCAAGACCCGAAGTGGACCACAGGATACCGCTTCTACATGTAGCAGCACGAGTTTAGAGCTTCGGTACATACAGGAACTGAAAAGGGTGCTGTACATCACAGAGTTCGTCGTCTTGCTCAACTACGTGGAGGTTATCATCCCGCTTATATTTTGTGAGTACTCGCTGGGGATTTCAAAGAGTTGTCACCAAGCTCACTTTTCCGTATGCGTATTTGCCTGTATAGCGGCGTATTTACTCATGATGTACCATCTCCCGAATCGAGCTTACTACAAGCAGATTGAAGGCATGGATAATGCGCAGCTGTGGGATACGCTCTCCAGTGTGCTGTTGTACGCTGGTCTGCAGCTACTTTCGTTGGTTGTCCTGAACCTGGTGCTATGGCATAAAATGCGTCTCTCCGGCTTCCGTCAGCTGTCGTTCGTTCTGGAGACGCAGTGTAGCCCAGTTCAGAACAAGCTCATCTTGTGGGTTTTCTACAACGTGCAGACCGCGCTACAACACTTTGGTAACGCTGCCATCGTTGTGGGTTTCTTATGTGAGTTTAAGACGCAACTGACCAGCTTGTGTATTGGTTGTTAGGCTTCGATTTCGCATTCACTTTTGCGTGGCTTCGGAAACATACAAGTTAGCATCCTGGCGTAGTTTCAGTAACATTCGGCAGGTATTTTCCCTAGGAACGGCTACTGTAGAAGAGCAGAACTCGACCGGTTCCCCAGTTTGGTACCATTCCCAACGACAAATTGAGGCATACTTCATCGTCCGAAGTCTGCAATCGACGTCAACTGACAAAAAGGCATCGCTGCATACTCTTGTTGTTCATACGTAGTACTAAGTACATGTACAGTAAGTGTCCAAGAGTTCTTAACTTACCGCAACGAAGCAAGCACCCCCCGCGTCTTCATGATTCAGATGGTCTATGCACAGCTTCGAAACACTCTCATTTTAAGTGCCAAGTTCAAACTCGTTCCTATACTCGGGCACCAATTCGTGGCGCTGGTTACTACATGTAGTTATCTTGAATATGGCGTTGTGACAATAATGCTGTTTTCTGTCTTCCGTCAACTGTCGTTTGTACTGGAGAGACAATTCAGTCGAGTTCAGAACCGCCTTGTCCTTTACGTTTTCTGCAACATACAAGCCTCTCTTCAGGGCTGTGGTAAGCGCTTGTATTTCTCCTTCTTGTGTATTATCGAGAACCCACGGGGGCGTTTCTCTCTCTCTCTCCCTTTTGTGACTGCACGCTCAGCTTTGCGTGGTAGTGAGGAAGTCCGACTCACGGATTCTTCATAGTTAGCCATTAACAACAGATCCATGAATAATATGCCTTATACCCCGACTGAATTAATTGTGCTACGTGTTAATGACAAACAAGATCGCCGGTGATGTCGCATTGCTAACTATTCTGGGATACTTTTTGCGAGGTATCTGACCCCGGTAAGACTTGGAAGGCAAGACTCACAAACCTGACAAAGGGATAAGACAGGAATGACGAGAGACTGGGTCCATGTGGTTACCCCTCGTACGGTGCAGCATTCGCCCAGGCTGATGGCAAGTGTGAAGTGCCGGAGTCCAAGAACATCCAACCAAGACTGGAGCCTATTGGGAGTTGTAGCTACCTTGCGAGCGCCAAGATGGCAGGAAGCACTGCCGGGTCCAAGTGGAAGAGCGAGAAGACATTGCTGCCATCGAAGCGGGAGGTGCCAGCTACACTCCAGCCACTCGACTATACTCCGACACCGAAGGAAAATATCGACCTCGTGCAAGTGGGCAAGGTACGAAGCGCAGTCTTGGTATCGCAACTTGAAAAGGCTGTCGTGGTGACTGTGTTTGTTGTCTTGGATGACGCACAGAGGCACAGTCAAAGTGGAAAACACATCAAGTCGCGGCCTCACGTGCTTGAAAGTTTGCCAGCATCGCCTCAGGTACGCGCAACGAAACCCAATGCGCATGGGTGCTAGAATAATGACTGACGGCGCCACTGAAGCAGTACACTTTTTCTCAAGACGTGGCTGCCACCGAGAAGACTTGATGTGGACACGAACGCCCTCTTAGCCTTGTCAAGCGCGTCGCTGGAGTTTTGTATATGTGGTCTTAATTGCAAAAGCGATGCCACCGCCTGACCAGGTGGATCAATAGTCAACGAAGAAAACCTTTCCAACATGTCAATACAACGCTTACCGATTGCAATAACCGGTCCACTGTGTTTACTCTTGGCGTCTTCGCTTAGCGGGGGGATTGGCATCTGTCTCCTTGTCGCCAGCTACATCCCCATCATCTGCCGAGCCACCATCGTCTTCCTCGCTAGATGATCCCCCGTCGCTGAACGAGTCGTCAGACGATTCCGACTCTCTGGGCTGGGACGGAACTTCAGCTACCTGTGTATCCTGGGTAGGAGGATCGAATTCTTCGTCCGCCACACTCTCACCTTCTGATCGGTTCACACTCATATCGGCTGAAGGCTTTGGGTGGTGAACTTGTGTGTTGCGCGCATGCTGAACTGTCATCTCCGTTGCTTTTCTGTTGAACAGCTCACGGTTGTGCTTGAAGATATCCGCCTGAGCAAGCTCAACCAGTCAGCCACCCAACCAAACCCCACTGGCACAATCTCGTCAGCATAGTCGTACAATCTCCGGCATCAAGCCGTCGTCGGCATTCGGCTCCGCCATCAGCAGGCGAATCGTCGTCAGCAGCGTGCTGAGATTGACCGACGGCAGCCAAGACCCCTACAACCAAAACCGGTAACAAAAACCTCGTCGTCACCACCTCCATCCTCCCTCCAGTCACAAACTGCCTGCTCCTCCCACCTTGGGCTGCATCTTGAGCGTGTCGAGGCAAATTCTTCCTGCGTCGTCGATGTTCGGGTGGTAAATGGGCGTCACAAAGCGAACCTTCGGCGGTTCAAATGGGTACCTGTCCAATAATAAATAAATACAATAAATAACGTAAAGCCTCCAGTCTCCAGCCGTCACCGCACGAGCACGAGTTCTTGCCAGCACCAACCGTTCGGGGACTTCAATGTCCAACAGGAACACGCCCTTCTCGTACGGAGACCCGTCAGGGCCCAGAATTTCTGCCGTAAGACGATATCCCAACAGTTTAATATAATATAATACATAATACATAATACATTCTAATGCCCGGGTGGGAGGAATTGACTCACGCGCATCGAGGCGGTCGATTTGGTCGTCTTTGGGCCATGCGCTGACGCCTGCAGAGCCCGTATGGAGACGCAAATTGGTCAGAAAACGCAGGATCGAGTGCATAATATGGTCGCAGCGGTGGCCACGCGCACCGAAGGGCGGGTCGCGCTCCAGCATCCCGATCTCCTTCCGCATGCGCCCTCGCATCGCCGCCATATTCTGTCTGCACCTGTTGGCTTTTGAATAAACCAAATGCTCTGATTGGATGGATGATTCTATAGGGGTAGGTGCGCTTGTTCCAAAAATAGCCACGAATCTTATTTTCGGATCGGAGACCTTGTTGTGTTGCGATCTTCCAGCAATGAGCATGGATGACTTCGAGCAGCTCCAGCTCCTCGGCCGCGGAGGCTACGCCAGGTGCGTTGGCCATATATTACACGATTGTTTTTTTTTCAGGGTTGTATCGCTATCGTGCATTCCAAGAGAACAATTTATTTATTCGGGAACATTGTAAAACAAATGTGATTCGTTGTCCAAGTGTGTACCTGGTCCGTCGTAACAACTCGCGCGATCTCTATGGTAAATAGCTTCAAACGTTCTACTAAATATTGTTTACAACGCTGCCTGTGCTAATTAAATATTGCTGGTTGTCGTAGCGTTGAAGAGGATTTCGAGGTCCAAGATCGTCACCGAGCAGCAGAAAACACGTCTGGAGGCGGAAAAGTTCATTCTGCGCAAAGTCACGAGTCCGTTCCTGTGTCAGGGCCTTGAGGCGGTAGAGACGGCGGAGGAAGTTGCAGTTTTGCAGGAATACATCGAAGGACGAGCGTTGTACGAGTGTGTGTGGAAGTTCAAAGACTCGGGGAGGTTCCCGGAAAATGTCGCCAAGTTTTTCGCGGCGCAACTGGTGCTGGGACTGCGAGATCTGCATGCGCGAGGATACATTCACCGAGACTTTAAGAGCGGGAACGTATTGGTGGGGAAGGACGGGTTTGCCAAGGTGATTGACTTCGGATTGTCCAAGAAGATGTCAGAGGGCGGTGACAGCTCCGACAGAACGCAGTCCATGTGCGGCACACATTACATCATGGCACCGGAGATGTTCTTCAAGGAACCCTACGGATTTGCTATTGACTGGTGGTACGTATGATGTCGATTCATAGATAACTAGTGAGACGCTGATGCGTGGGGGTCTTTAATGTTGCAGGAGTCTGGGCGTCGTGATCTATGAAATGGTCGTTGGGAACCCGCCATGGGCGTACCAGTGCCCAACCGACAGCACAACGGACGAGTATTTCCAGCGGATTAAGCGCAAAGCAGGATCGCTATTCCAGACTACGGACGGGCGCGTTGAGAGGACAGCAAACGCATTGAGCTCTGATCTGCAATCACTGATAAGGTAAATCTTGAATCTGTGCTCTAGATGCTGCCTTTACGGTTTTTCTTAATGCGATGCCCTTGTTGGCAAAATGATAGCGCATTGCTGCAGATTAATCCTCGCGAGCGGCTTGGAAGGAACGGGGCAGCCGAGGTACGCACTCATCCTACATGTTCACGTATTTGGGTCAAAATATGCTTTTGACAGCTTCGTTGACTAGCAGGTGATAAATCATGTTTGGTTCAATGACATCGACTGGGTAAAGTTCGATACGAAGGAAGGTACACAGCCTTCAATTGCAGTGCCGTATGATTTCAACGGAGACTACAATGCAGCGCGATTGCGCACTCCTGAAGGCCAAGAGAGTTTGTCCAGTGCTGAGAGCATCGACCCGGAAGACAATGCGAAGTACTTTGCCGACTTTTAGAGCAAACTCCACAAGGAATTCAATGTATTTCCCATGATGATTGATTAGCTAACTGCTGTAACTCAAGCCTCTGGGTAGACGAACTCAAGCTACACGAGCTGCCTGACGAAAGATTGCTGAGATTCGCGCTCTTCTGAGGCTTTCAAATTGGTGGCCTTCCTGTCATCGTTCGCTGCCGTGATGTACTCGTCAATGAATTGCGCGATGCAGGGGTGGAACTCGTAGCGTCCACCGAAGAAGTCCACGTAGTTGGTGCCGTCAAACAGATATCCTTCCGGTAGTGGGTCCATTGCCTATACCAACGCCATTGCCATGCATATAACACCCACAAGCGTTCATCGTTAGTAAAAAAATAAATAACATAAAAACACACACAGGAAGAATTCAGACACGCTCAGCTGATGCGTACATGCTGTCGCTGGATTTCACGTTTTTCATCCAGGCTGATTGAAGCCTTCGAGCGAACCTGGTTGGGCGAAGTCTCAGCATGAGCGTAGCAATTGAGGAGAAGATCACGAAGTTTTTCGGCATTCAGTCCTTGGCCAGTCACCTTCAGCTCCATCGCATCCGTTTTGTTGTTCAGATGGTCAGCGTCGACCCAAAGCCGAGCGAAGGTTCCCGACGATCGGTACTCGTACACGCAACCAGGTTCATCCTTGAATTCGACTTGACCGTCGACGCACCAACACGATCGTGCTTGACCGTTGGAGAAAACACCTTCAGTACACGAAGTAGCGGTCGAAGAAGAAGAAGCGCGGGCATCCTGTCGCACTTTTCCCACGGCAATTGTCTGAGCAATGCGAATCCCCTTCGTGGGTTTACTCTCCATCGGATGAACCCGATCCATCGACTTCGCCGTGGTTGCAAACGGTGTCAGCGTCTTCGCGATCAGATACGAAAACTTTGATCGGTCCATCCCAGGAGCGACCTCGAAGCGGAAGCTCACGGGAGCATGCGCAGGCTCAAACTCCGCGACGTATCGAGTGTACATTGGTGCGGCCTTGCTGCTCGCTGTAGCCCTGTCCCAGTCGCGGAAGTGAGCGTTGCGGTACTGCTTGTAGTAGGCACTCTCGAATCGGTCCACCGCAAGCAGAGGGGTAAGGGGCCCCTCAAACACGTCGTGGGAAAGAACCATCACGTCGGCGAATGGATTCACGTGGTCCATGTGGAAGCGCAGTCGCTGGAGAACCGCGGGTGAAATGTCGGCGCTGTTTGTCAGCACCGTGTGGGTCACGAATCCGGCCGTCATTTGGTCGAACACTTTCGGGAACGGGGCCTGCGTGGGAAGTGGGTCCGGTAAGTAAACGTTCGTCGCACTCACACAGTTGATCACTGCGCCTATCTTGCTAGAAACTGAGGCATCTTGCGCTGCTCGTCGGATTGCGCTGGTCACCGTAATCGGGTCGACATAGCCAACAACACAGAGCATGATGCGAGGAGGAAGCCGCAGTGATTTAGCTGTGGACTCGATCAGGTCCAGCGCTCGAGAATATTTATCAGCGATCATGAAATACCCTGACGCCTCCATTTTCTGCTGTTTGGACGGCTCCACGTCGCGAAGGTCGACAACGACGATGGTCCACTCAAAGCTAGCGGATGAAATCTTGCAAACTGACTGACCCATCGCTCGGACTCCACTTCCTGGAATGCCCAGCAGGACTGTAACCGGGACGCTTAGTCTCGTGAGATCCTCTGTGTTTGAGTTTGGTAGCGTGGTGACAGCACCGGGGTCTTTTGGGATGAAGTCTTGCGGGAAGAAAGTAGCAACAGTGCGAACATCCTGGCCAACAAACGTTTGCTTCTGTACGAGTATCTCGCACGTTGCCTTCACTTGACCTGGTACTTCAAAGTTAGCGGCCTCGCGGTCTCGTGGTGTGTCGCCCTCAAACTGTTCACTCAGATCACTGGTTCGGTAGATCGGAATGTTTAACGCAGCAGCAGTGACTTTCCATGCCTCGAGAGCTCGAAAAACCTCGTCCTGCAAGCGCGTGCCCGATTGCAGAGGGATGTAGAGTTCTTGAGAATCCAAAGTAAACGGGATGGCTTCCGACAGCTACAGAAAACGAGAAGAATATTTAAATATTAGTGTGCACAGGTACATCACAGCATTACGAAGCCGTCTTTTCTTTTCACTTACCGGACTGGGATCATCTTTCGTGAGTTCCATCTTCAGCAGGACCAGCTCTTCGTACTGAGACGGGAGGATAGTCAAACTTTTGACACTTCGCTCAAGCGACACGACGATCGGGTTGAAATGGGGACTCGAGAATACAAATCCGCCACTAAAAATTCTCCAGTTGCCATGAACGATCGGTAACAAATCGCTGTTGAGGAGGAGGGAGGCTCTGGACGTCATTGCTGCTGGAGATACGCCCCCTCCCTCGATGTCAGAGTCTAGTGGTGTTATGGCCTTACCCAGACGCACGGAGCGACTCTGCAGCATGAATTCAGACTGAAGCGTGCGCATTAACAAGCCAACAGCTTGAGCCTCCTCGCCACCCTGAACCCACGATCGGAAGTTTGCAAAAGGTTTGGTCACGTGAAGGACGGCGCGAGTCTCAGAACCGTGGAACAAGAATGTGTCTCCAACGACAAGTGAACCTAGTGACAGTGATTGGTTGGCATCACTGGGGATATTCACCAGCTTCATGGAGCAGTACAAAAGGCACCAGTCTACACACGGTGAGGGAAAACGTTAGAGAACTAAAAAACATACAAGCAACATCTTAACAAGCACGTGCATACCTTCAGTTAGGGTGTCGACGGGTTGTCCTCGAGCGTCCATGATCTCTGCAGTTAAGCGAAGCTGGTCATCGATGAATTTCGTCGGAAACTTGCTGGACCCGAGCAACTGAGACTCGACTTTGTCCGTCTGAACCATCGTATGGATGGCTTCAGCGCGAGCAGACTCGATGCACCGATCAAGCGACGCGAGTTTGCCGTCCATACACTCGCGAACCAGCTCGGCAGCCCCCGTCTTGAACCCTCGCAGAAGCAGAGCGTACAGATCGATCATCGTCTTTGTATCCGCTGCAGTCTTCGCAACGTCTGCGTTTGACTTGGCCGGAGAAGGTACCAACGCGTCCTCGTCGACAACTCTTTGGCAGACTTTTCCTGAGGACAGGAAGTACGTGCGGGCGAAGCGCACACCCGTGAACGGATCTTCCGCCTGCACGGCCATGTGCGTGGCAGGAATGGCGTCCGCCAGCCCCGAATTCGCGAGAATCGCCTTGGGAGATGACTTCTCCGTTAAGGAACTAGTCCTCGTTCCAAACAGCACTCTGCTACCTCTGTCCGGAGCTGTTATCAGTCCCCGGGCATTGTACTGCATTGTGCCAAACTCGTAGAAACTCAGCAGATCCTCGCCCAGATCCGTCTCCGACCTTGCGTTACGAGCTTCCGGAGACTCGGCGTGGTCGAGTTTTAGTAGGAACTCTGCAAAATGGTGTGCTAAGAACGATTGGCTCTCCTGGACGATCCGCTTGGCGCTAAACCCGTCGAGTTGCGCCATGAGCTGTGTCATTTCCCGAGACACGTTTACCACTGGGTGGTTCATGGTGAAGAACCCTTTGCCACTGGATTCCCCGCCTTCGAGTCCGTACGACTGAACCAGCGGCCACTTCTCGGGAAGCATGGTGTCTTGTAAGTTCGCACCATTTTGGTCAACTCCAAACGGAACCCCCACGCACTTGACCCCCGCCATCATGCTCTTGAACGCTCGGACCTTCCGTTCTTCTTGTTCGTCGAGTTCCATCCCATCGTGGACAACGTACTCCGTCACGTGGCGCCATTTGGACAGGACGGGCAGGACTTTCACTGCGGCGTCGCTCTCGGACGAGTAAAAGACGGAGACTCGCTGCGGACAGATGAGCAGGATCACGTCTTCCAGGCGGTCGTGCTCCTGCAGGATCACCTGCTCACCTAGCAGTTCCTGGCCCGAGGTGCCGAGGAAAAGGTACTTGAGAGCGGCCTGGGACGCCTGCGAATGGAAACTATCCACCCCCCCGATGATCAAAATTCCGTCGACCTTGGTGTCCGACGAGGTGCACAGCGCCTGGATGCGCTGCAACCGATCAACGCTATCACTTCCTTTGAACTCGACCTTCTTCCAGCTCATTTCCACTGACACGTGCAGAAATCCCAACTGATCCCCGTGCGCAACGCTTGACAAGACAAAGATCCACCTTGAAGAGCCACCTCCTCCGTCACACGTCACATGTCTTGAAACGGGTTCCTAGCATTTGTCAACGGTTCGGGTGCTACAGTAGCCTTCATCAATAGTTAAGTGGGTGAAGGTAACAAGCGAGTACTCGAGCTCAAATGTGGCCGTGCTTTCTGGCGGATGAACATCGCAGTGTAGACACTAGCTGCGTATGTTAACTTTGGTTTTGTAGTTGGTTGATGTTGTCTACCGGGTCAATGGGCTTTCAACGGGAGCAGGCTGGCCTTGCATTAATACTGGAGCTACTTCGACGTGATCTTTGCACTGGGTTGGGATGATAGTACGCTTGTTTTCTCGATCAATTCCAATTGTAATAGAGTTAAGCTGAACGCCAAACGTGCTTCATATCGTCGCATGTAGGTGTTCAATGAAGTGTATCTTCATGCTGGTTCAACATGCCTCCACTTCTTGCAATTTTGTCCGCTGTTTTGCACGTTGAGAATGACGCTGCGGCAGACGTTGGAGTAACGACACGATTTAGGAGTGGGCACCTGGCTCAAGGAAATTGAAGATATCTTGCACATAAGTTTGTAAATAGACAATATGATCCTCTCTCTACGATTTAGGAGTGGGGAGGGGGCCCATCTCAACCTGCTGATAGGAAAAACCACTTCCTAATAACCAACTGAAAAATTGGCATGGAGGATCAAATTGATAATCCAACGTTAGCAACGGCTATTCTTGCTTCCGTGCGCTTTGAGTGACCTGACCAAGCTCACTCGCAGATTCACGACGAGTCGAACACTTTGGAGCCACCACCACTGCGAATATCAACCACACAAGATGGCTCCGAACCACAATAAATCTGCTGCGGTGCAACCACTTCCACCCGAGGCCCCTCGAAGCGTCCCCGATCCGAAAACGAAACTTGCCGGTGACGTTGAAAATGATGATCAACCCCTGCTTGGAGCTTCCAGCTCTGACAATCCCGTATCCAAGAGCGAAATGGAAGACCCGTCGGGTCCCGTGAAGGGCGCGAACATGGGTTTGCTGAGTATGAAGCGAGTGAGGGGGCTCGGGTTCATCGTCTTTGCGGGATTTAACTTCAGCATCGCATCAATCTGCATCAAGTATGCGAGCCACCGAGTGACCTCACACGAAACAGTCTTTTGGCGGATGATCATCGCGCTCGTGCTCAATTACGTGAGTCAGCGGCTTCCATGTACAATTTGGCTAAAACCTACTGGTAGCTGACTCACGATGTGGCTTCTTGGCGGTGACACTGCAGGTCTGGGCTCGCTATAAGAAACGAAAGCTGTTCGTGGAGCCCAAGTATCGCGGTCTGCTGCTGTTCCGCTGTATCGTGGGAACTATAGGCGTCAACATTCAGTTCTACGCCATGTCAAAGATGGTGCTAACCGATGCCGTAGTCATCATCCGGACCAACCCAATCTTCACCTTCGTTTTAGTGAGTATCTCCTCCGAGTGGGTGCGTATGTACGCTATCACTAACCAGGCCGTCTCTACAATAAATCCGTAGGGTGTTGCTTTTCTCGGGGAAAAGATCAACCAGTTCGATCTTCTTGCCGGCGTCACGTCCTTTCTTGGCGTTATGTTTGTGACGAGGCCCGCATTTCTGTTTCCAACCGATACTGCCACCAAGCAGGCACCACCGCTTGCTGTATACTGTGCTATTGGCGGCTCAATGACTTCTGCTGTGGTCTACACTCTGCTGCGACGACTGAGCAAAGTGGATCCTCTCATCGCCATCCATTACTTCTTCGTGTTCGGAACGTGCACCTCGATCATGACACTCTTGCTCCTGGGGGTGGTAAGTGACACAGTTGCCTATTTTTTTCCTGTGATGTTCGATACTGATCATGCTGGATGATACACATACAGAGCTTGACGGTTCCCCTCGAGACGACATTTCTGTTCGCACTGTTCGGCAGCGGGTTCTTTTCCTTCATCGGCCAGGTTTTCATGACCAAGGGATTTCAGCTAGAGAAGGCAGGGATTGCTTCGGTCATGCGCTACTTCGACGTGGTGTTCGTCGTCGCCATGGATGTGCTAATTTTGGGCGAAACAGTGAACGTTTTGAGTCTCCTTGGAGCTGGAATCATCATGGCTGGGGTTTCGCTGATCGTTCTACGCCGAGCTCGAGAGAAGGAGTAAAGAGCACAGTTGGTTGGATAATAAAAACGCATATTTTTTCCAGGATTCTTAGCTGCGAGTACTATGCTCTTTATTCGAACACGAAGTGAAATATTGAAGATGCATCGTCATCGCAGTAAAACCAAGTCGAGCTTCAACAGCGGAAAATCCTCAGTATTACTGTCGCCGTACCGATCCCGTTTTGTGTGTAGCAATAGCTCACTTCCAGTCCGTTTCAACGAGCACCGAATACGAGATCAAACGATGGAGGAAGAGGGTGCCGCTAAGGTCGTTGAGACGGATGAAGTGAGCGTTTTCCATCGCCTCCAAATAGAAGTTGAACAGAGGATTTGTTTGGTGTTTGCATCGGTAGACACAGTCAGTCTAACGGTTAGTGTAGTGGATTGGATGAACGATAAGAAGCGGGCTTGAAGACGGCTCGACCACGCACGATCTTGTCGAATTGCTTGAACACTCTGAAACTTTCGATGAATGAATGCTCGATACTGCTGTCGGCTATAGTTGGTGTGCACGCCTATCAACGATCACTTCTGAATTATCTGCCACTCGACAACAGCCTCGTCGAAGGTGTCTTCGACAACCGGCAAACAATTTGAGACTAGTCAACTGTGCGCATGCTTTCTCATAGCAGCGCACGCGGGAAGGCGGTGGTGACCCCACTACCGCCCAACCAGAAGGAAATCGACGCGTATCCCGTCCAGAAGCCCGTTAGTGACCGGGTCACTAACCAGGATGAGGAGACGACCCGAGATGACCTACCGTTGCTGAAACCCGACAGCTCCAGTGACGAGATTGTGACCATCGTCTTGCCGTCGACTTCCAGCGGTACCTGGAGCTTGGAAAAGGTGGGAGGGCTGGGCTACATCATCGTCGCGGCGTTCAATTTCAGCATCGTGTCTGCGTGCGTGAAATGTGCGAGTCACTACGCCAACTCCAACATCATCGTGTTTTGGCGCATGCTGCTCGGTCTAGCGATGAACTGCGTACGCTTTCAATTCCTATGTCTTTCTTGATACGCGTCGCCTCCGGTATTAACCACGTTTTTTTTATTTCCCTCAGCTCTGGGTGCGCTACAAGAAGACAAACCTGTTTGTCGGGCGAAAAGACCGCTTCCTCCTCTTTTTCCGCTGCTTGGTCGGGACGTCGGGCACCACTCTGTCGTTCTACGCCATGTCGAACATGCCGCTAACTGACGCCGTGGTCATAATTTTTACCTCGCCGATCTTCACCTTCTTTTTGGTACGTCGGCGTGCAACGCGAGCAAAACTTCGAGTGCTGTTCGATTGTCAGTTCAGTCATTAACGATGCACCCGTCGTCTCGTGAATTGCTGTGCTCAGGCGGCTGTGGTCCTCGGAGAAGCTATCGACTACGTCGATCTCGTGGGAGGGATCACGTCGTTCGTGGGCGTGCTGTTCGTGACAAGGCCAGCGATCTTGTTCCCGTCCAACGTCGGAGGCACCAGCGCGCCGTTCCTCGCCCTCGTGTGCGCGATGGGGTCGTCCCTGTCGCAGGCCGTCGTGTACATCACGATGCGGAAGATGAAGGACCTCGACAACCTGCTCGTGATCCAGTACTTCCTCATGTTCGGGGCATGCTACTCCACCTTCATGCTGTGGGCGCTCGGGGTGGTACGTTGTGCACTGTGAACATAAAACCTTTTCTGTGTTTCCCTGTATTGATCTGTCTTTGGCAGACATTCGAGTTACCCATGGAGCCAGGATTCCTCTTCTCCATCTTCGGCTGCGCCTTCTTCTCGCTCGTGGGCCAGTGGTTCCTCACCAAGGGCTTCCAGTCCGTCAAGGCGGGCATCGCGTCCGTCATGCGCTACTTCGACGTGGTGTTCGTCATGTGTCTGGACGCGGTGGTCCTGGGCGAGTCCGTCAACCTCTACAGCGTGCTGGGAGCCGCCATCATTATCAGTGGGGCCTCCGTCATCGTCATGCGCCAGGCCGTCGCCAAGAAGTAGATGATGACCAGCAAAAAACCACTTCAACTTGGCCGTGGTGTGGCACACACAGCAAGCCAGTCCAAAAACCCTCTCCACCGAATATTATGTTCAATTTTTAAGGATATCATAATTATAAGTCATTACAATTCTATTTGCTATGTGGATACTAAGTAGCATGTTCCACCCTTTGACGATGCTGATATCAGCCTAGACAGGGAAGTTCAGCTTTCGTGCGTGTCTTTTGCTGCATGAGACTTGGCAAAATGGCGAGCAGCTCATTGCGCATCTTCGCGACCCACGCGCAGCGCTCTCCGTCATGATCGCTCCGATCCGCTGCGAGCTCGAGTCCGCAGTCCGCGTGCAGGTGGCCGACGAGCCCCAAAGCGCCAATGAGACGCGTCCGTCGCCTGTCAAAGCTGCTGAATACGGAGATGTGGGCGCGTGGCACTCGCCGCGGACGCTGGCGCTGGGCTATATCGCCTTCGCCGCCTTCAACCTGAGCCTCATGCGCGTCTGCGTCAAGTACGCGAGTCGCCAGGTGACGTCCCACGAGACGGTGCTGTGGCGCTCGAGCGTGGCGTGGCTGCTCAACCTGGCGCTCGTCTACCGCAGGGACGTCAAGCTGGCGGTGGCCCCGAAGCACCGCAAGATGCTCTTCTGGCGCTGCTTCTTCGGCACCTTCGGCATCAGCATCCAGTTTTACGCCATGGCGCACATGGTGCTGACGGACGCGGTGGTCCTGATCTTCACGAGTCCAATTGCCACCTTCATTCTGGTACGTGCGGGAGTTTGGTGCTGTGTGCTTCGAGAGGAGTGCTAACTGTTTTATGACTGGTGCTATGCTAATAGGGCGCGATCGTGCTGGGCGAAGCGGTCGAGCGTCTGGACTTTATCAGTTGCTTGGTGTCGTACGTCGGCGTGATGTTCGTCACGAGACCGGCGTTCGTGTTCGGCTCGGATGAGACCAAGGACGTGCCGCCGCTGGCAGTCATTTGTGCGCTTGGTGGGTCTGTCATGCAAGCCTCCTCGTACATTGCCATGCGCCAACTGAAGGAGCTGAACTACGTGGTCATCAACCACTACTTCCTGCTCTTTGGACTGCTGTACGCGCTCGCGACGCTGTGGTACTTCGATGTGGTAAGTTTGCTCTGAGTCGCTCAAAAGGAAGGCAGTCAGCGAATAACCTTGGCTTCATCGTTGATTATCGGGCTACCAGAACTTTTCCCTGCCCACCGACGCCAATCTCGTCGTCGCTCTGCTCGGGAGCGGGCTGTTCGCGTTTGTCGGCCAAGTGTTCCTGACGATGGGCTTCCAGCAGTCCATGGCGGGCATTGCATCCGTCATGCGCTACCTCGACGTCGTGTTCGTGTTGTTTTGGGACATCGTGCTGCTAGGCGAGCACGTCAGCATGTGCAGCGTGCTTGGAGCCGCCATCATTATTGCCAGTGCTTCGTTCATCGTCCTACCGAAAAAGCCGAACGCCAAGCCTAAGCCGAAGACGGTCGAGTGATCAAATTGAAAATACGATGCTCCTAGCAAAGACACCAGTGCATTCAGTGCTCGAAACATTGGGAAGTTTTGATGCGCGACTGCAATATGAGCAGCCGGACACGAGCTTGCCATGCTTCTCTGCTGCTGGGAACACGCCACTGGACGGGCGCTCAAGAGCGGCCTCCATCCATAAAATTACATATACCTAGCACTGGAGTCTATCTGTCAGTCGAGCTGCAGTGTGAACGCGCCACATCGACATGGAGCAGGACAGTCATTCTGCACGTTTGAAGCGTGCAACATGCGTCCGCTCTCCTCTACACGACTGACTTGGACGTCCACTGGGGTTCTCGACTGCTGCCCGACACGGTGCCGTAGTTCGCGCCCCACTTGTCGTTACCCTCGGTCGGGGACTGGATCGGGTTCGAGCGCGGCGTCATCGACTGGCGCATCGTCAGCTTATAGTCCGGGTACTCCTCCATCTGCAGCACGGGTACGCGCCACTTGGCCAGGACGTCGGGCGTCCACACAAAGATGAACACGCCGACGCAGAACGCGCAGATGATGTGGCCGCAAAGCGCTGCCGGCACCGTGCACAAGGGCGCCGCTCCGGCGTCCGGAATGATCTTGGTCCAGAGCACGTAGACGTTGTAGACGGGCAGCAGCACGCGGGCCACAAACCAGCACACGTACGTCGTGTAGAAGAAGAACTCGTGCGTCTTGCTCTTGCCGTAGCCGAGCTGCTCCATGAAGGTGGTGATGTTGAGCGGGATGACGGCGAACTCGACCATGAGAAAGAGCTGCAGCAGGTACAGGTCCATGCCGCAGCCCGAGTGCATCGTGAAGATCAGGTACGGCAGCCTGCACACCGCAACAACAATGCATCGTTTAGCCCCCACACGTTCCCTACGTTCAGCAGCTTGAGGTTTGGGTGACGTACACGGCCACGATGTGGTGGATGACAAAGACCCGCCAGAGCGGCATTTGCCACAGCACCAGCACGAACAGGTCGAACAGGAAGTAGCCGCATGCTGCAGTACAAAACACACAACAACCATATATCCCGTCAGTCAAGACACACACACAGCACGAGTAGTTACCACCGCCGTCGTACAGAAGGAGAAGAGCGTGGTGGCCAGGTACATGGGCGTCTCCTTGGTGGGCAGCAGGTCAGCGTCCCACTTCTGCTGCACGAAGCTGTAGGTCATCCCCGTGGTGATCACCAGAGCGTGGATAGTCGAGTTCACACTGTAACAGTTAACAGCTATGCAATTAGATGTACGTCCGCGCATCACGTGGCTGTTATGACCTACGCACGCACCGAGAGCACCAGTCGCCCTGCTCCGGGATGGAGAAGTCCCGGTAAACCTTCACGAAGCGGTCGGACAGGCGGCCGGCCACGTGGAAAACCAGCGCGAAGAAGCTCATGGAGCCGAGCAGCACGTGCGTGCTGTGCAGGGAGTCCACCATGGCTGCGGTCAAGCTCTCAAGCACTGCGGGCGCTTTGCGGTCTCAGGCGCGTGTTGGCGAATGGCGCGTGCGCGTATCAGGCCGAAATGGAGTGGCTGCGGGAATTGAACCGACTCGTTTCTGCACGATGAATATTTTTTTCGATTTCAGATTTAAGAGAGTTCTAAAGTGCCTCGGAGCCTTGTTCGCCGGCTGCACGTGTAAGCAGAAGACAAGGCCGATTTGAACACAAGCACGAAATCCATACGTGTACCCCATATCTCGGCGGGATGCCCGAAGCTTTGTAGCGACCAACAACTTGCATCACCTGATGATATTACTATAAAAAGAACCCTGGATACGCATGGCACCGCATGCCACAAATAACTAGCCCCATAACACGAGGGAGTCTGCTCAACAGCACCGAGGTGCTGTAAACAGAGGCAATGGCTCTTAAAGTACATGTAAGTAGCCTATGTGTACCTGGTGATACACTGCTGGTCCAACTTCAACACTTTGTCAGTATACTCTTAAGTTTTTCCCAGTCGCAGTCAAGACCCATACTGATATGTATTGCCGTGAGAAGCGAAAGATGCATCGTACCGCTGCGACTGCCATCTTCGGAGGTTAATCTCCAAGAAATTTGGCAGGACAATGCTACTTTATGTTGCACTTACACAGAAGTACATGTACATTTCTAACCAAATCGAGTCCGTTTCAGCGGTCGGAGGGTGTTGGCTCTCTTCTCTGAACTTCAAAGTAGGGACTTCAGAGTCTGAAGTCCTTACTTTGCCCTTGCAGGCGTGTATCTATCTGCTCTTCTGCTGCGTTAAGTCAGATGCTACAAGTTTGTTCCGTTTATGGTATTTATGGATAATGTTAATTATGGCGTGTTTGGAATGCGACGCCATATGCATTGAAAGGAGTGGGAGGTTGCGTGGATGCGGCAAGAGTTTAAATGAAACGGGAGAGGGTACCGCTAATTTAGAATTTTTAAAACTCATTTGGAGTTCTAAAGTGTCAGCTAAATGTCACTTAAGAACTTTATATAAGTGTCAAGGCCTCTTCATCACGAAGGGCTATCGAAAATCACCTTACGCTGCCATCGGGCTGCTAGAGATGCGCTTCGCCAAGTCCTGAGTATACGGAGGGACGATGGCAAATGTCTGGAACGTGCGAATGGGACCTACTAGGCGTTTTTATTGAGAACTTTTTGCAACAAACCACATTTATGGCAAAGTCAATCCACTGCTCGAATCACTGCAGCTAGCACTGGTAGCTGAAGTCACCCATTAATGTGCCTATCTCAAACTTCCGAACACTTATTATGGGATCAAGATCTGCTGCAAGGCATGGGAATTTTGCAGAAGCGGTTAAACGCAAGCTGTCATATTTGCATTGAGATTAGTGGAGCTCAGTTCCGGAGGAACTCGAACAAAATTGGATTTTACCGATGATCTCAATGGCCAGGTTAGCTTAGGCATGATTTGAAGTGGTCCTTCCATATGTAACCCCAAAACAAGGCCCAGTAGTTGCGACGTGACGCCACCTTGATGGATCATTCTACATGTACCAGGGCCTAGCTGCGCCATATCCAGCTACCGGTAGCGTCCTTCACCACAATTGGAATGTAGCATCTAAAAATTTGGATGAAAATCAGTGATGGGCCATAAAAGCGCACATTTTCTGATCTACTGTACTGTATTTTCGAGCCTGGGTGTGCCGGTGCCACGGCAAGCTCTCCATCGACCTCACCACGAGGGCCCTATAAGTCCCGCCTGGAACCCCACATCAATTCTCCATGCGAGTCCTGCTCCACAGCACCTTCGTCGCCAATGACAGCGATTAAGTAATATTAAATCGGCCCTTCGGATCGGGGACAGCTGCTGTGCCACCATGATGGTGGTGCGGTGCTTCAGCCTCAGCAGCCGATCCAGCGAGTCCTACACCTGCCGCTCACTCTCGACGTCGAGTGCACTGGTGGCCTCATCCAGCAGCAGCAGCTCAAAATGGCTCGAGGGATGGCCACCCGAGACGTTGTCAAAACCATCCGAAAAGTTCCGGATGAAGTCGTGTGCGTTGGCTCCCTTGGACGCTTCGATCACCCCGTCATGGGTATCCTAGCGCCAGCTTTCGTCCGTGCAGTGTTGTCGGCGATGGTCCCTGAAAAGAACACCCGCTGCAAACTGCTGAGCAGTTTCCACCATCAAAACACATGAACACGACTTCGAAGTCTCCCGTGTCGTTGTCGACTCATTTACCCGGGATGAAGTTCTTCTAAGAAGAGGAAAAGCGGAAAGGAAGGTCAGCCCCATCGAGATACCGAATGTCAAGTCGCCAAGCACGCCTCGCCTTGCATCCGACGCCTCCAGCGACCTTGAGTATCGGAGCTGCAACAGCCTCTTCCATCCCGATCGAGGCCACCGTGCGAATGGATCGATCCTGCGGTTTCGTTGTACTTCGTGTTAGCTGAGCGCCACTTCCCTGGTGACCGTGGATGGGAGAAGCCCATAACAAGAGACGTAGACAAAGTAGAGCACCACGTCGTTGACGCTATCTGGGAGCGCTGCGTACGCCGCCATGCTGCAAACTCACGGCTCAAACCTCGTGCGATCGCCCCGCTGATGCCAAGCAACTAAAGCGAAGCATGTGTGTTTGTTCCCATTCGCATAACAAGTAGTAGTATGTATGTATGTATATACAAAAAGCCCCTGGGGAAGTCTTACTCTCTACGCGTTACTCTGGAGGCTTATGAGGTTCTGGCGCATGCTCTTGGACGGCCTGGGCGAAAGCTGGCTGAACTTGTCGCTGTTCAGACGCGGGAGCACAGACTTGAAGTAGTAGCCCGTGCCAATTGCGAACAGGATCGCTGCCGTGATGACAGCGATGAGGAAGTTGTTGCTGGACGTGCCGCTGTAGATGATGGCGGCGAAGCACAGCAGACAGAGCACGAGGCAGACCATAGCTCCTGCGATGCCGAATGGGCTCCGATAGGGCCGTGGCCGGTCGGGTTGGTTAACACGAAGCAGGATGAAGGACACGAGCTGGAACGAGTACGAGATGAGCGCCCCGAAGAGCGACAGGTTGATGAGCACGCCGCCCAGGTCGACAAGTCCGACGATGTAGAAGAGGACGATGGCGAGGAGCTGGTTCGCGACACCGCCAGCGATAAGAGCAGCGTAGGCCGAGCCACGCGTCGGGTGCACCTTGGTGAGGAATTGGGGCAGGTACCCGTCGCACGCTATCGCGTACAGCAGGCGACTCATGCAGTACACGAACGAGTGCGTGCTGGAGATGAGGCCGATGACCGTGAGCCACGTGAACGCAGCCGTGGTGCCATTGTCGCCAAACACGCTTTTGTAACCTTCCACGAGCGGAGCCGTGGACTCGAAGATGACGGCGGCGCCTGGGTAGATGAGCGAGTTGCACACGAGGGTGAGCACGGCCAGAATGACGAGCGTGCCCATGGACCACATGATCCCACGCGGGATGTTCTTCTCAGGTTCAATGGTCTCGTCCACAGCGAGGGGTAGCTCTTCGATGCCAAAGTAGAACCACAGCGCGAACGAAATGCCTTGGATGGAGTCGCTCCAACTTGTCCACTCCCAGTTTTGGTCCACTACCCACGTCGAGTAGTCGAGTTTGGTGAAGGCGCCGACGTAGAAGACGACCAGCATGACCATCGAGAGTAAGGTGGCAACCACCTGGACGCGGAACGTGGCTTCAACGCCCATGATGTTGAGGGTGACGAAGAGCACGTTGAAGCCGATCCACCACAGCGGGCCGTAGCTGGCGTCCAGGCCGAACAAGGCGTCCAAGTAGAGGAAAATGCTGTAAAACGTGGTCGAGACCGTGGCGATGACCTTGATCGTCTCCGCTAGCCCGGCGAAGTAGGCCGCCTTGGGTCCGATACCGTGCAGCGAGAACACGTACGGGCCACCTCCCGACGGGATCGAAGCGGACATTTCGGCGATCGAAAACGTCAAGAGCGTGTAGAGAATCGTCACGAAGACCAAAATGACGAGGAGGCCGTCGAAGCCGGCGATGAGCGACGACTGCCAGCCGTAAAACTCCCCGCCGATGACGGTGCCAACGCCGAGAGCCCAGAGGTGCGGCGTCCTCGCATACCGGTGGCTCTCACTTTCGGTAGCGGGGAGGCCGTCCACGGACGGATACACAGCAGGCGACGACATTGTCGAGAAGAAGTCGAAGCGCGATCACTGGCAAATTGAAAAGTGAGAGTCGAGGAGCAGGCAAAACGGAACGCGATAGTGCCGTGTCAAAGGGAGCTGCGAGCAGGAAATGTTTAAGGCGTGTTCAGGTCCTGCAAGCGAGCGTCGCAGTGCGTCACCCAGCACACCGTTTGTGGCGTTGTACTACTAGTCCCTTTCAAGAAAAGAGGGGCCCCATTGGCGGCTCGAGCTGCGTCACGGGCCTCAAAAGCACAACGGGGATGCTTGGTCTACGAGTGCGACGTTCAAATCCTGCACCCTTTGATCGGTGGGGCCCACGACGTCTGGTACGACAAGGATCATGCTGAAAACCATCCACCGCGAGCGTTGGTGCTGCAGGTTGTGCCAGGGTCATTGTGACCAGCGTGATGACCGTATACCGGCGATACGGGTCCAAGTGCCAGAAACGAGTCTCCCGATGCGAGCGCTCGAGTCTACGACGATCGCTTCAAAAGCTGTAGCAAGCGTAGCCATCTTTGATGTTAAACGGTAGCGACGGCAGCATAGTTAGCCCTGCCGATCATTCATGATAATGGTACCACCCGCTGCAGCTCGGACTTGGTCTCGCCCCAGACGGATCCACGCTGCACATGTACTGCTAGGGCGCCCCGCCAAGCACCGAATCGACCCAAACGAGAACAGGATCTCTGCGTGCATATAGCTTGCCACTGGTCGTCGTCGAAGACGAACGCCATGTCCGACGCCTCCTGGGTCCTGTACATACCGAATGCCGACTTCAACGACATGTCCTCGCTCCCGGCTCTGCAGCACCGACGCCGCCCCCGTCAGCGCTAGTCGAGCCTATGGACGCCGCTCGACTGACGAAAAGTGTCCTTCTCGCCGTCCTCCGACCGATTGTGGTACGCTTCCGGTGCCTGGTAATCCACCGGAACGTTGTCACCTCAGCTATGACACCGAACGAGTCACTGCTGTTCGAGTCGTCAGCGGAGACCGATGATGGTACGAGGCACCAGAGCTGGGAATCGACTCCAATGTCTCCATCAAATCTTCATACATGTAAAAAAAAAATGTTGTTGCTTACGTGTATTGAGCTGCTACCCCTTCAAGGTGCGGCCAGTGTATGCACGACTGGAAGTCCTGGCTTCCGCTGTAAGCAGGGCCGCCGAAAATAGCATGGCCATAACAATAATGGTCTATCATAAATAAATGTATTCCTGGCTGTAGACCCAGCACTTACCATAATTTATGCAGCGAATCTACTCAATGTCATAATTTATGTGTGAAACTTCACCCCCTTATATGTCATAGTAAAATCCTATCAAATATCAGCCAAAATTCTGTGGGACTTTCAAAAGCGCAGTCGCCTCGCTCAGAACCAGCAGCAGTACGATATGCTGCGCAGCATTCCGCCATGGTTGAGCGATTCTTTAGCGTTGCTCGCATCACGCTCGGGCACGAGCGCAATGGCCTGCACCCGATCACTCTGGAACAAATCTTGTTCCTACGCCAGAATGCAAGTTATTGGGATGCTGGCACTGTAGATGGATTATGTAACTAGTCAAATGCAACGTTGTTCATATCGGTCATTATGCCATAATTGATGTACTGCTAGCTCACCATGCCATTATGTATGAGCAGGTTTGCTATGCTGTGCGGCATTATTTATTTGCCAATGCTGTCCTCAATATACATGCCATAATCGGCGGCCCTGGCTGTAAGACTCCCTTGCGGATTTCCCGTTTCCCACGTCAAGTGCTGTCACGCCAAGACCCCGGAGCTCAACAAGGATGCTGTCATCCACCCGCTTGACCCGCTCACCGCCAAGGAGGTGCAGAGCATGAAGCAGGTTGTGGACGAGGCTGGCGACGCAGGCCCCAGCTGCCGCTACTCGTACGTACGGGTCTGGAAGGCCGGCGACGACGTCCCCCGCGAGAACGGCGCGCTCGTGCTGGACAAGGCCAGTAACGTGGCGTGCGAGATGGTCGTCCACATCCCTGCGCACCAAGTCATCCACACCCGCCAACTCAACCCTGTGACCGACGGCTAGGGACCGATCCTGGACGAGGACTACGTCGCCGCGCTGGCCAAGCGCCGCATCACCGACCTGAGCACCGTGCGCAACCTCCCGCTGTCGGCGGGTGTGTTCGGCTACGAGGAAGAGGTAACACGCAATCCATGTTCGCCCACCCGGTCGACGGCATCGAAGCCCACGTGGACCTGACCAGCGAGCGAGTGCTTCGTCTCGTTGACACTGGCTACGACCACATCCCGATGTAATCGGGCGACTACCTCGACCCCAAGGATTGTGCACGGACATGAAGCCACTGCGTATCACTCAACCGGAAGGTGCAAGCTTCTCCGTCAAGAACCACGTGCTCGCGTGGCAGAACTGGGAAGTCTGCATCGGCTTCAACGGACGTGAAGGCCTCACACTGCACGACGTGTCCTTCAACGACCATGGAGTGAAGTGCCCCATGTTCAGCCGGGCTGCCGTCTCTGAAAAAATGGTTGTGCCTTACGGCGAGCCGCAGCCACCCCACGAGTGGCAGAACTACTTCGACGCTGGTGAGTACCAGCTCGGACGGCCCTCGTGCTCGGATGCGACTGCCTTGGCAAGATCCAGTACCTCGACGCCACCGTCGTGAGTGACTTTCGGGAGCCCGTGCTGCTCCAGAACGCTATCTGCATCCACGAAGAAGACTTCGGCACGCCCTGGAAGCACCCGGACGTGTTCACGAACGCTGGCACCGTCCGTCGTCAGCGTCGTCTGGTGATCTCGTTCTTCGTGACAGTCGGCAACTACGACACCGGCTTCTACTGCTACCTGTACCTGGACGTGGCCATCGATGGCAGCAAATGCCACGTCGACGAACTCCAAGTGCAGCGCCTTCCGATCAGCCCGGTGGGCAACGCTTTCAAGTGCGTGGCCACTCGACTCGAGCGCGAGAGCGACGCTCAGCGCGAAGTCCACAACAAGCTCGGGTGCGCTTGGTTGGTCGCTTCCAGCGACAAACTCAACCGCCTTGGCAACCCCACAGCCTACGTCCTGTACCCGGATGGACCCCCGCTGCTGCTCACGAGAGCTCGATCGCCAAGCGTGCACAGTATGCTACCAAGCACTTGTGGGTCACGTAGTACGCTCGCGACGAGATGTGGGCCGTCGGGTACACGTCCAACCAGTACCCGGGCTACTCTGGTCTGCCGGTGTACGCCAAGGCCAACCGCTCGGTCGGCAGCGAGGACATTGTGCTCTGGCACACCTTCGGCCTCACTCACTTCCCTCGAGCCGAGGACTTGCCGATCATGCCGGAGGTCTACGCAGGCTCATTCAAGTACCGTGTTTCATATTCAGTCAACGTTTAATGACTAGCGCGGAGGCAGCTCAACGAATGGTTTGGTACCATCAATGCAAGCGAGATACGGCAACATTGAGACCTCCGTCGATTCTCAGTGATAACGCCATGCGGTACGTGTAGGCGAAAGGGTCTCTCGATGTCTTCAAGTTGTAACGACTGAGCAGCGTGGCGAGCGTGATCTTGTTCTCGGACATGGCGAACTTCGTCCCCAAATACGCGTGCGGTCCGCCATAGAAGGCAGAAAACTTGAACGAAGACACCGCGTTAATTCTTCCGGTGGCAGGATCAATCCACCGTTCCGGTTTGAACTCTTCGGCATCGGGGCATGCCGCGACCTCGCTTTGTTGTCTCAGCTCGCACAATTGTTGACATCAGGAAAGTCGCCAGCCGCTCACCAGGTAGATAAGAGTCAACGAGGCCGTTTTTTTTAGACCCACCATTTGGATACTTTTCCCACCTTTCCATTGCTTGAGCCGCTTCCGTGACGAAGTTGCGTGCGTAGGCTGCTAAAATGGCTAGAGAATTCGCCTTGGCTCTATTTTGCCTTAAACCATGAGTCGTCAACGTTGGCATCCACCTCCAGGGCTACGGACAGCGGCTTCTGGAACGGATTCTCCATCAGGTGCACGACGATTTTCATTGCTTCATCTACAGACTCCTCGGGGCCCTCGACGATGATCTCATCATGAATCTGAGAAACCATCTCCCATCCAAGCTCGCGTAGCCTCGGGTTCTGGTGCACAAGAAGCATAGCCTGCATAACAACGTCGGCAGCTGCTCCTTGAATAGGTGTGTTGATGGCAGCACGCTCGGCATGGCCTCTCGCCTTCTTTGATGCCATACTGTCGTCCTTCAACATCGCGTCGGGGAGCCGACGATACCGTCCTAGCAACGTGCGGGTGTAGCCATACGTTTTTGCAGTCGCGATGGCTCTCTTTTGCCAATGCCGCACTTCTGCTCGGTCAGCATACCATTTTTCCAGAGTCTCCGCCGCTTCTTTGCGAGAGACATTGAAGTCCTTTGACAGACCAAATGCAGTCTTGCCGTACGCAATCGAGAAGTTGAGCACCTTCGCGTTTTTGCGCTCGTTGCCGAACTTGTCCTTTAGGAGCGGAGCTGGAGGTTCCTTGCCACTAGTATGGTCCCATTCGAGGAGCGCTTCGCCGTTCTCGACGGCTTTCGCCACATATGGGTACATTCCCATAGCTGTACGTGAGTGGAAGTCGCCACCAGCCTTGAAAGCTTCAATCATTGCTTTGCACTGCGTTATGTGAGCCATGAGCCGTAACTCCAGCTGCGAGTAATCGGCTACAATGAGCTTCTTTCCTGGTGGGGCAGTGAACGCGTCGCGAATTTTGTAACGATCCTTGCCCATCGCTGGCTGGTTCTGCAGGTTCGGTTTTCGTGATGACAAGCGGCCAGTGTCTGTGTTCAAATTCAACGAGCAGTGGACGCGGCTGCTGCTGTCTGCGAGCTCCTGAAGGGGGAGGATGAAGTTGTTGAGCATCGTGTTGATACTGCTGATGTCAAAAAGTGCCTTCAGTGCTACGCAAGCTGCGGCGCCTTCCTCTTTGTCCTCAAAATGGTCATACGCGCGGCCGTACTTTGGAGGATCTGCTTCAGGCTGCACACAACAGAAAATACCACACAAAAACCATCAGTATCTATGCTCATGCATGACAACGTCACACCTTTTCCTGTCAAGTACTCACATGTCCAGCGAGTTCCTTCAGTACTTCAGCGCTGGCTGCAGGGAGCCCACTCGCTGTAAAGTGCGTGGGCGTAATGCCCAAGCCCCGAATGATCATGTTTCTCTTTTTCTTCGCCTTCAGCTTGCCCTCTTCAATGAAACCTTCCGTGTTCTCCACTTCAAACGCTCGTTCCGCCGTCAGCACCTGCTTCTTCTTCTTCTCGTCGAAGTATGGCGCGAACAGCAGCTGCTGCTTCTGCGCGGCGCTGTATAAATTCATGCGGTCGCTCTCGTCGCAGTACCTGGACGCCCACTTGAGCACCAGCCTCTCCAGGCGCGCTCGGTCCTCCAGCGCCTGCTTCTCCACGCCCGCGAGGTTCTGCAGGTCCACGTGCATGCCCTTGCGCTCAATATCCGTGAGGCACTCTCCGAACGGGATGATGTACTGGCGGTAAAAGTCGTACATGGATCCGACTTGCGGTTCCTCCTCCGCGTCTTCCCCCTGCTTGGGCTTCTCGAACCAGAATGTCTGGCTCAGTTTGTCCTGCAGCACGCGATGCAAGAACCACGTACTCTCCGCGTCGTACACGCTGTAGCGGATCCAGCGCCTCCTGAACTCCGGGAACCTCTGCAGCTCCTCCACCGTGGGCATGATCCTCTCCTTGCCCTTGGACCCGTCCTTCTTGAGCTTCGGGATGCCGAAGAGCTCCTTCATGGGCTTCTTCCTCTGCAGCAGCAGGTCCGCCGTCAGGGCCTCGAGCGAGTACCCTCCGTGCTGGAATCTGGCCGTGTTCCAGAGCCTGGCCATGTGCATGGTGTCCCCCCCGAGGCCCTGGACGTTGATGCCGTGGTTGAACAGCACGTGGCGGTCGAAGCTGTAGTTGTGCCAGACCTTCTGGTACTGCCTGCTCTCGAGGAACTCCTTGAAGTATTGCAGCGTTCCTTCGGCGCTGTCCAGGTTGTCCACCCACACGTACGGCCCGTTGCCGAAGTCCACGTCCGGGCCGCTGTAGAGCGACAGGCACGTGACGGCGCCGTTGCCCACGGGCCCCACGGCCTTGACGTCGATCTGCGCCACCTCCGTGTCGCAGGCGTGGAAGTGGTTAGGCCCCAGCTCTTGCAGCACCTGCAGCACGCGGCGCGCGCCCGCCTCGTCCTGAATGAGGTTCACGGGCCGCGCGTCGTCGTCCGCGGCGGTCAGGCCCTGCAGCAGGCGGCGCTCGATCCTGTCGGACGTCACGTACTGCAGCGGGGCGCGCGCGGCCGCGGTGGAGACACGGCGCAGCGACGGCAGGCGCCGTGACAGGCGCTGCATTACGGCGGCGACGGTGACGAAAAGTGACTGGTCGCGGGCTCGGTATTACGGGTATACCGGTATCCGTGAACGAAACGGTACATTTGGCATGGAAAGATGGTGGCTTTTTCGGTGGTCGACAGGGTCAACTTCAACATGACCCTTGCTACTACATGTACATGTATAGTCCTTACTTCTTGAGGCGAGACACGACGACGTCGAGCGGGCCCTTGATCTGCAGCGTGATGGACGAGCGGTACATGAAGGCGAAGGGGTCGCTCACGGTGCGCAAGTCGAACTGGCTCAGCAGCTTGGCGAGCGTGATCTTCACCTCCGCCAGCGCGAACTTCATGCCCAGACACACGCGCGGCCCGCCCAGGAAGACGCTGAACTGGAAGGGCGACACCACCTTGACTTTGCCCGTAGCGGGGTCGATCCAGCGCTCCGGCTTGAACTCGTCGGCGTCGGGCCCCCACACGGTCGGCATGCGGCCCATGGCGTAGTGCGGCATGATCACTCGCGTCCCGGCCTTGATGAGTGTTCCTTCGTACAGACGCACGTCCCGCGTCGCGGAGCGCCCAGTGATGGCAACGACGGGGAAGAGTCTCAGCGTTTCTCGGACAACGGCTTCAAGGAACACGAGCTGCTGGACGTTCTCCAGGCTCGGAGAGCGCATCTCGCCGTGCACGAGGTCGGGAAGCTGCTCCTTCAGCTCCTCGCGGACCCGCTCCAGGACCTCCGGGTACCTGTTCAGCATCAAGATCACCCACGACATCGTCGTCGCCGTCGTCTCCCGCCCAGCGGCCAGGAAGCTCATGACGAAGTCGCGCATCAGCTTGAGATCCTTCGTCGTGTGGACGCCCTTGGTGTACTCGACCTCCGACTTGGCCATGAAGAGCGTGATGAGGTCTTTCCGGGAGCCCGCGTGTCGGTTCTTCTCCTCAATCGAGCGCGAGATCACTCCGTACACCAGCTCGTCCATGGCCCTAACGTCTTCAGCCATCTGCCTCTCCGCTCCAACGTTGAGCCAGCGCAAGAGCTTCCAGACCCACATGGGCTGCTGGATACGCTCCAGCATCCGTACCGACATGCGGTCGAACGAGTCGAGCAGCTCTGCGTTCTGGTCCGACTCCACGCCGTGAAGGTCAACGTCGAAGCCAACCTTGGCGAAGATGTCCATCGTGTACAGGTCCAAGAGGCGCTTCATGTTCACGACGCGGTCTGCTTCCTTCTCCTGTAGACAAATCCCGTCCAGTCGCGTCACCAGCTTCTCGCCCATGTCCGGGACCACCTCCTCCATCGCGTACTGCAGCATCTGCGTCGTGAACAAGTGGCTCGCAGTCTTGCGTTGGTGCTGCCACAAAGGTCCACTGATGGCGAAGATCCCTTGGCCCAGCACGTCGTACATGGCCTCCGAGACGAACGGGCTCTTGTCGAACGCGTCGAACTGCGTCTTCTGGACATCCTCGAACGCTTCCGGGCAGCAGACCACGACGCTCGGCACCTTCCCCAGGACGCGGAGACACCAGGGCTGGCCCTGGTACTGCCGGCAGTACTGGAGAGCCCAGTCGTGGAACTTGCCCGACTTCTGCGCCTTGAGGATCTCCACAGTGTGGCGCAGGATGGCGTCGTCCCGCTTCGGCGTCGGCAGGTGCTTCACGGCACGATCGTGCGCTGACGGCGTCGCCAAGTACACGAGTAGCGCGGCCGCGCAGGCCACGGCAAGCGACGTGGGCGACACCCACGGAGCGACAGCCTCGAGCTTCATCTGCGCCGCCGACGGTCCCGAACTGTCACCCGTCGAAAGGAACAACGAGTCAGATGGAGTCAGACACTTCAACTTGATGCATTATTACCCTGGTACGTGTAGTAGCTTCGGCTTAAGACGCAACAAACATGCGTGTACGACGCTCTACGCTGCTGTCGTGGTGTTCCTGGAGATCGTGACGTCTACGGGGCCTTTAACCTGCAGTGTGACCGATGGGACGTACGTGAAGTCGCGCGGGTCTTTCACCGTTCGGATGTCGAACTGGCTGAGGATCGTCGCGAGCGTGATCTTCATCTCCGCCAGGGCGAAGCGCACGCCCAAACACATGCGCGGGCCCGCGAGGAACGCCGTGAACTTGTACGGGGACACGTGGACGAGTTTGCCGGTGTCTTGGTCGATCCAGCGCTCGGGCATGTACGCTTCAGCATCGGCCCCCCACACCGCCTCGAGACGCCCCATAGCGTAGTGCGGCAGGATGATGCGCGTGCCAGCTTTGATGAACGTTCCGTCGTAGAGCGTCGTGTCTTGCGCTGCGATGCGCTGCATTGCTGGAGCCACTGGGTGGAGGCGAATGCACTCGCGGATGGCAGCTTCGAGGTACACGAACGCGTCAATGTCCTCCATGCTGGGCGTCTGTGCACCGTCGTCGCGCCCGAGTCTCGGCAGCTTGTCGGCGAGTTCTTCTCGCACCTTCGCTAGAGCTTCTGGGTGCCGGTTCATCTCGATGATGAACCACGTCATCGTCAGGGACGTCGAGTCTCGGCCGGCAAAGATGAAGACCATCGCCATGTCCCGCAGCATCGTCGGGCTCATTTCCGTGCGGTCGTCCTCGCTGTACTCGACGTCCGCCTTGTCGAGGAAGAGCGAGATGAGGTTCTTGCGCCCGCTGTTTGCAGAGCTCTCTCCGCGCTTCTCCTTCTCCTCCAAGTTGCGGCGAATGACGTCGTACACGACGCCATCGATGAGCTTCACGTCGTCGCGCATTTGTCGCTCAGCTCCAACGTTCAGCCAGCGTGCGAGCTTCCACATGCACATGGGCTGCTGGAATCTCGCCATGAGGCGACGAGAGGCGCGCTCGAACGCCTCCATAAAGTCGCAGCTCCCGCCGGTCTCCAGCCCGTGCAACTCCACGCCAAAGCCGACCTGGGTGAAGACGTCCATCGTGAACAAGTCCAAGACGCGCTTGACGTTGAGCGTCTCGCCGCTCTCGGCCGCCTGCTGGAGCTTGGACGTCAACAGCGCGCTGTGGTCGCGCACCACGTGCTCCATCGCCTCTTGGATCATGTTCCTAGAGAAAAAGTGGCTCGCAGCTTTGCGCTGATGCCTCCACTTGGCCCCGTCCACCGCGAAGATGCCGTCGCCCAGCAGGTCGTGCGAGATGGTGGCGACAGCGGCGCCTTTGACGAACACTTGGAACTGCGTCTTCAGGACGTCCTCCATGGCTTCCGGGGAGCTCACGACGACTGCAGGTGGCCGTCCAAGCACCCGAACGCGCCACGGGTGGCCGCCGTGCTCGCGACACTGCTCCAAGATCCAGTCGTAGATCCTCGCTCGCTGTTTGAAGGCCAGGTCCAGCGTGTTCTTGACCAGCGGCAGCGTGCTGCGCGGCGTCGGGAGCTCGCACACCGCTCGGTCTTGATCGGTGGGGGACGTCAAGTAAGCCACCGCCGCAGCCACAAGCGACGCCGCGACGGCAAAAGGCAGCACCATCGGTGCGGAAGGTAGTAGATCGATCTCCTTTCGGACTGCACCGAGGAAGCGTCTGCGAAGATGGCACTCTGAACTGAAGAGCACTGTGGTAGGTGCAGCTTGTCTATGCCCGAAGGTGCTTCACGCGCAGGAATGAAGCCTCCACTGCTCTTACATGTTGCAGGTCAATGCGGAAGACTCGCTGGAAGGACAGCAGGTTTGACTATCGCTAAGTGTTCCTGGGACGGGTAGACGCACGTGAAGGCGATAGCGCAGACGCACGGGTGGGTTCGCTACCAAGGTGCAGCATATCGACGTGTGCCCCCATGGCGCGGTGGTTCCATTGGCAGTCTTGCTTTTGCTAGCGAGAGACCAAGTAACCAAGCTCCGTTTTTCCTTGTCACCGCTATGTGGAGCTCGCTGGAGTTTGCACTGAACGTGTCGCCGACGTCGTGGGGTGCGTTGCTGTGCGCGCTGCTGGTTGGGTGGCAGTTCCTGTCTTCGAGGAAGCAGGCGCGAGCGCTGTCCCAGTTCGCGCGCCCTGCGTCGACGCTCCCGGTGCTGGGGAACACGCTGGACTTGATGGTCACGCACTGCCACGACATTCACGACTGGATGCTGGACGAGTGTCGACGCTGTCAAGGACGTCCGTGGGTCCTTGCAGCCCTGGGGCGTCCGACGAGTATCGTCCTGTCCACCGTTGAAGCGTTCGAGGACGTCCTGCATCGCAGGTTCGACAAGTTCGGCAAGTGCAGCGCGTGGCTGGTGAGCGACGTGTTTGGCGACGGCATCTTCGCTGCCGACGGGGTCTCGTGGATCCACCAGCGCAAGACGGCGAGCCATCTCTTCTCGCTGCACATGATGCGCGACAGCATGGAGCAAGTGGTGCGCGAACAGGCTGCAGTGCTCTGCGAAACCTTGCTCAAGCATTCCGCCCCCAGTGAGGCCTCTCCGGTCAACCTCAAGTACACCATGGACTGGTACGCGACCAACGTCTTCACGCGCGTGGGCTTTGGCGTCGATTTACACTCGCTGTCGACTCAAGAGCACGACGAGTTCTTTCGCGCCTTCACCAGGCTGCCCATTGCTGTCCATCGTCGCATCCAACAACCCGGATGGCTGTGGAGACTCAAGCGAGCGTTCAACCTGGGCTACGAGAAGCAGTTGAAACTGGATATGAAGCGCGTCGACGGAGTGATCTACCAAGTGATCTCGCAGTCCATGGCGTCAAAGGCCGATGGCGCATCCGACAACCCGCAGCGCCTTCCGGACCTGATCTCGCTCTTCCTTGCGAAAGACACCAACGAGTATCGAGACCGCGAGGCAAAGCAAGAAGACGCCACTTGCCGCGTGGAGACCACACCGAAACTGATTCGAGATATGGCCTTCAACTTCACCGCGGCAGGCCGAGGAACAACGTCGCAGAGCTTGCAATGGTTCTTCATCATGATGAACCGCCATCCCCACGTTGAAGCGAAGATCCGCGAAGAACTGCTGGCCAAGCTGCCGCAGCTTGCTCACAAGGACAGCACGCCACCCACCATGAACGAAGTGCAGCAGCTCGTATACCTGGAAGCTGCTATCAAGGAAAGTCTGCGGCTGAACCCCGTAGCTCCACTCATCGGCCGCACCGCAACCCAAGATGTTTTCTTCAGTGACGGCACGTTCATTACGTCTGGAACCCGCGTGGTCATCCCAACGTTCGCGGTCGCGCGTCTGGAGTCGATCTGGGGTGCAGACGCCGCCGAGTTCAAACCGGGGCGCTGGATTGACCCTGAAACAGGAAGTCTGCGCGTCATTTCCCCGTTCAAGTTCTTGGTCTTCCTAGCGGGTCCAAGGTCGTGTCTTGGCGCCAAGCTGGCTATGCTCGAGCTCAAAGTTGCTCTAGCAACCATACTGAGCAAGTTCCACCTGCGAGTGCTGCGAGACCCGTTTGAAATCGGCTACGACGCGTCCATCTCGTTGCCAGTGAAGGGCGACGTTCTCGCTGCTGTGGAAGCCGTTCAAGTGTCTGCTTCTCCGTGCGAATCTGCTGTGGAGGAATTTGCAGGTGCAGCCTAGCTGAGATAGCGGACGGACCCTTCTGTGGAGTGAAACCTGCACAAACTGCATTTCTAGCATAACGTACATGTCCTTTGAAAACACCCCGTCACATTTGTGTTGTACTTGCACTCTTCGAACTAGCGACATAGTTACAAAGCGATTACCACATGAAACGTGCAGTGGATCCATCCACCCAGTTGTACGGACGATACATGAAGATGTACAGCGTCAGCGCATTGACACCCATGTACACAGCAGTCACTACCCACAGGTGGAACGCAGATTGCTACAATATCACACGACCGCGTATAGTCTTGTTAATGCTGGGCCAACATCAAGACAAGTCGGTGCATTTGCTCGGTACTTACGTTGCCAGTGTTCAAGTGGAGGATAATGAACGGAACGCAGTAGTATCGCGGCCTACGCACGCACACACACACAACACATTAGTTTCCAGAGCAACACGGGTGAAAGCCTACACTGCCAAAACGTACTCGACAAGCGGTGATGGAATGAGGACCAAGCACACTGCAAGCGCGTACACAAGTTTCCACAGTGGCGAGCGTCTCCGGTCTGTAAGCAAACATAGTTTTAGTGCCTGAATTTACGCAAAATACGAGGTACTTCGAAGTAATAAAAACACGAACGCTCATACCTAGTTCATCCCAGCAACGCCAGCCGAAAAACAGGTAGAATGGGCTAGGGAGGAACTTGGCCAACTCGTGCTTCAGGAAGAACTTCCTCCACACGTAGAACGTGTAATGCCGATTGTCTGCCAACATGAATTTGTGCACAGGGCTGAAGCAATGGACAACCCCGACGGTCACTGCAAGCAGGAAGATCATGGAGAGAACACCTCGGCCGGAGCCACTGTAGCGGCGCACCGACCCGATACATTTCTTCAGCTGAGAAGGTGCGATAAGGCTGAGCCCGAAACCGGAGGCAGCCACTACAATGAAGTACAGCACTTGGGCGCCGTGGAATGTCACCTCGTGGTTGGATTTGTCCCCTGCGCACAAGAGCAACATGAATATTAGCAACATTTCAAGAGCAGCAGAATAAATCCTACAAATTGCTTGAGTATTGCTGTCATGCTTACCCACAACGATGCCACCATTCGTCAGGAGGAAGCCAATAAAACCTGCCACGATCACGACGAACGGCCAAACGATCAGCAGAATGGACGGGAGATTGGAGACGACGACGCTGACGAAGTTGATGAACACCCGAAGAGAGCTGCTTAAAAATGTCATCCAACAGGAAGTCAGTCACTGCTTTCAGCGCATTCATAATACTGCGTAGACCCTCTTACCTATGCGTGACAGATGAAGTGCCACTGATTCCCGTCTCCTCTTTCAATGATCTGGTATTTCCAGTACGCAGCAACGTTAGAACGCATTTTTTCCCCGGGCATCTAGAGACCCGGACAACTCACCCGTAGATAAACTTCGAGTGAGCGAGCTCCACGCATCGAACAACAACAGTGCCGGCGACAAAAAACACCCAGATGATGTTGGTCTGCCGGAAAAGCACTGCCACCGCTCCGCTCTACCAAAAGAAACATCTTTAGTGCCAACACACAGACACCAAAACAGCAACAACCATCACACCAACGCACCATAGCACTCAGCATGAAGCTCCCTCTCGCCGGCGGGTACCGTAGCAGATCCACTTTCTGCGCCAGCAGCGCCATCAACAGCACAAAGAACGTCGCTCCTCCGTCCGTGTAGAACAGGAAGGCCAAGAAAAACAGCGGCGGGAACACGGCGATACGCAGAGCATGCAGCAGCGCATTCGGGTCTTGCGGCGCCACGTGGCGGCGCAGCAGCACGCACAGTACCACATTCCCCAATGCGAACAGCACGTTCACGCTGCGCAACACCGACACGGAGCAGAATGCCCCCAAGTGGAGCGACGCAGCAGCTTTAGCATACAGCGTCGACGCCAAGTACAGACCGGGGAACGTCGTGATCTTGGGATCCCACTCGTCTGCATAGCAGGAAGAGGTCAGTGCGGCCGGACAGTGCGGAGGTATTGAGCCACACCTGCAGTCTACACACCGAAGCGCCCTTCGCAGTACTTCTGGGCTTGAGGGATGTGGAAAACCTCGTCCTGCCGGTTGGTAGAACAGCAAACGGTCAGCGAAAGGATTGATACAGGACGACGGAGCGGTGTTTTCGGTACCATGTAAGGGTCAGAGACGGTTTTGCTCACTGCTGCGAGCAGCCAGGAGAACAGCAAACCTAACAGGGTGACGACGGGGAGGATGGAGGCGGAGGAGCGCGGCAGGACGGCGCCGTCGCTTGCATCAGCAGCCGCCATTGGGACACGTGAGAAGCTCAAGTGGAGCTACGTTTTGACGCGTTATTACCAAAATAGGGTATTAAGATGGGTACGCGGCGACCCCGTCGTTTTGTACACTTCGTTATCCAAACATGTAGCGGCGTCAATTATTCTTTGCACCACGCCAACTTCTACGAAGTCCACTAAGGCAGGCAGTTCATGTAGTGGCTAAATGACACCCCCCCAAACAACACATTACAGCGACAAAGCAATAGTTATATTTAAATAACCAACCTTTTTACTACAAGAAAGTGCAGATGAGCAGGGCTGCCGGTTATGGAATGCTTATGGATGTAGTTCTGGGGCAGGAACAGGGTCTGCTCAAGCGTCACTGGGTGCAGGCAGTTTAATTGAATGCTTTAGTAGTTGGGTCTCGGACTCGACATCCTTCAGTTCTATGAGAGAGCGTGCAGGAGAAGCAACTCCGAAATGTCGTCATCCTCTTTGTTCAGTTGCTCGAGCAGGTCAAGTATCGGTGCAACATCTTGAACGTAGGGTGCATTTCCGAAGTACGGGGCGAAGGGCAGTTTTAAACCTAAACATAAAAATTAATCAAATAAAACGTAATTAGCGGGGAGATAACACAAATGTTAGTAAAATAGCATACATCACCACAAAATAGAAATGTTGAGCCGGTGTGAGGTACACCCCACCAGCGTGACGCCAACTAGGGTATCAAGACGTTGGTTGACTCCGCAATTGTCACCTACGATAAAGACACACTGCTGAAGTTGCGCGGCAGCATGATAGCTAGGAACTCCCTGTGAACGGCGGCAGAAAGGTCGTCGTTGGGATCGATCAGGAGAGGGGTCATCCATAGCAACGGGGCCTCCACCTTGCTGTTTACTTCGTAGCAAGCGAAGTCAGCCAGGTTGTACTCGGACAATTGGGCCCATCCATCAAGGATGAGAATAAATGTTTGGCATCTCGGGAGGCAATAGACATCTCCACTGCTAGCACGACCCCTTTCGTCGTGGCCCGCACGGTCTACACGAAGATTGGGTCCAGCGTCGTGGAGCTAATTGCAACCCTCCAAAAACTCATTTGTAGTAGCTGTCTCTAAATCACAGCTACAAAAACGAGTGATTAACATACCGTCTCGTTGTGCGTTTCTCGCAGATCGAGGGGCAGGTAGTTTGTAATAGCCCAGAGGAGCCACCCGTATAGTGTATGAGAGGTCTTGCGAGCGTAATTTAGTGGAGACACCGTGTGATATAGTGCCCCGGGGTTTCCGGGAGGTCGACCGTCTCGTGCTAGTTTGGCGATCCCGAAGAAGCCAAGCCTCCAAGCACCATGATCATCCAGTTCCCAAGAAGAGAGCGCCAGAGAGGCAGCACAGCACGGCTAACGACCGCAGACAGGGCGACTATAGCGTAATCAAGTAAGACATAGTGAAGCCAAGTAGTTAGACAGATCCTAGGATCTACCATATGTTAAGCACGAGACGATGCCCAATTCAGTCTTACTTTTCCCCTCAAGCGCTCAGAGCTCGTTTCCAGCAACTAGGACAAGAGGAGAAGGACGCGGCATCGGGGATCCGCGCTAGAAGAGGTAAATTCCATATCACCTTTGCGAGGGTTTCCACCAGGAAGCTCGGGCATTTCATATTTGTTACCCCGGAGTGCGGTCTAGCCGGCACGGGAGTGGCATTCATATTCTCAGGGTCTCGCCCAATAGTATTAGCGGTCATCGCTGGTGGAGTCTCTCTCCGAAAGAACCAGTGTACATATTTTAGTTGCGTATTAATTCCACCCCGGGAGTCTGGTAGCGTTTCCCCGGGTGATTGTTTGTCCAGCTACCCACCAGCGCACTGTACTAGGTCAGTACTCTAAAAGTTCTCAGTGGTTGACCTTATCCCTGGTCTAAACAACCGATTCGAAGGGGGTACACAAGGTGAGGTTACTGACCGAGTTCCCCGGTACCTTCGTGTCTGTAGAAGGTATACCCAAGAAACTCACGGCCCCGGATAAATCCCTCGTTCGGGCAGGCCGTCTATCCACAGGGAGATTCACTCTAATCCAACGTAGAGTGCACACGTGTTGCCCAGGAAGGAGACACTAAGCAGCCGCGGGGCGAAAGCTCCAAGCGCTACGTCACAACCGTCTCGGCCGTCGTAACCTCGAGCATTTCCGCCTCGAAGTTGGGATGCTAACGTCTCACGTGCTTCGTGAGGTCAGCCAGCCCATTGCGACGGGTTTGTTTTCTAATCGTGCCGCAACGACACTGGAAATGTTCGAGGATAACTTCATGGTAGTCGCCATGGCTTGTTTGGAAGTAGGACCCAGTGACTTGAAGGTTGGGCGGGCGGAAATGAAGACTATGGCAGATGTACTGGTTGGGCGTACGAGGTGTGAGTAGAGTGCAAAACGGATAATGCGAGCTACAGACTCGAGCATACGATGTGAGTTTGCCAAAATCTAACGGCTGGTCAGGAGAGGACAACAAACCTTATGAGTACAGTATGACATTCAGAAGGTAGCCAAATTTCATTATGATATGTGGTAGGATTACTCACATTACGAAATGTTATTAGAATTAGGAGGGGAACGTCGAGATGTTTATGAGCTGAAGGTACTCAGTGTGGGTGCTCACGGCTGGTGCAGTGCATTCCTCTGCCGGAAGCACCCACATCTACACGAAGCTTCTGTTGCCGCTGGTCTTGTCAGAGTCATGCTGAGCGAGCGGACTCTACCGCTAGGCTACCAGCGTGGGCAAGACAGCAAGTGCTCAGTGCGGCACTATCGCATGCTCGCTGGATGCGGTGCGGTTGCAGCCGCGATCGCCCTCCAGATAGCTGCTGGTGGGGCAGCTGGCTGTGTGCGGTTCTCCCTGTGTTACCAGTCGCACACAGCTAACTCTAATAAAGTGGATTAAGGAGCGGGGGAGCGAGCAGTTCATTCTCTTCCTGCCGCGCAGGTCCTCCTCCGCGTCCAAGTATCTGCTGAGGCATTCCTGCCGAAGCTATTCCGGTGTCAGAGACCTCCTTTGCTGTTTCTGTGTGCAACTACAACCTGAGCAGCCTGTGCAAAGACCCGTGTTAACTCCAGCATACAAATTTCAAGTGCGGACACGTCGCAATGCTGCCCGCCCTAGAATCGGTAACGTATCGATACCTGTCAGTTCGGAAAATACGCACGCGATGGATGCTGGGCGAATTCGTGATCGATGGAATATACCATCGTGCTGATGAGCACAGACCACACGGGATTTTCTTGTGTTAAAAAAAAAACAGGTCAGACCAACAGCGCATCGTATATGCTACGATGAATATCAAATATTACTAGAGTGTTACCACAATTTAACGAATTCCTAGTACTTCGAAGTAGTATTCTCTGAAATTTACTTTTAGGATGCCAGTGGACGTCCCAGTTTCCAAACACTGAGCACCTGGTAATTTATGTACGGCAGATATCTTTGTATAGAGAGGTGCAATACGAAGAACAAGCTAACAAGGTACTGTTTCGCTGGTTGAAATGAATACCCGCTCAAAATGATAAATTACGTAAATGTTGCCGGTGTTGCCCCCCTGCGAGACGGATTTGGTCGCTTTTGTTGCGCGAAGGTGAGAAATAATAAGATCCTACCAAGGCGCAGGAGATGCGTCACCGTCATAGCACTGTAATTAAGCAGATTCTGCGGTTGCAAAGCTGGCGTAGGAGATGCTTCTTCGTTTTTTTTTATCACGATGAAAGTCTTTTTCACTATCTGTATTATTGAAATTTCAGTGCTGAGCACGACTTTGTTTTTTAAGTTTGCCTATGTTTGTACCTCGTGTGAGTCACAGGAGGTACAAACATAGGTGCTCACAGGCTGTGAGCACCTATGACGGGTGGAGTTTGATTTCGTGCACGCGTGGTATTCATGAGTTCGGCCCGGAACGCGCGGGCACACAGCTCTTTATGATCATTACCCTACCCGGCCTTCGTGTGCCCTAGTACAGTCTCAAGCGTGGCAACTACTGCACATAACAACCATCACACGTTCCCAACTATTAGTAGTAGATCTTAGCTCCGATATCCTCTTGGAGACAGCATCGTGCCACCACAAGTGGCAGCGGTGTTCTGAGCAGATCTATTCCTATACACTGGACGTCACCGCCGTCCTTCCAGTTCCCACATCCGTAACGTACGCACCCTATTGTCCCCCTTCGCGGTACCTTCTCCTCGTCTTGTTACCCGAGCGACTGAAGCTTGCAACCTCAAATATGAATCCCGTCCTCACACTTCCACCACTACCTCACTAACGCCCACCTATACCTCATTTACAGCCGCCCATCCCCACATCCAAATGTCTGTAACCCCGCCAAAACTCTTGCAGCTCTCAGTGCGCACCCCACTCACAAGCGTCCACCACGTACCTCACCAAACCTTCCACTACCTCAAGCAAAAACACGGAAGCTTTACCCGCGCCACTATCCAAGTGCCCCAGCTCCAGAGCTCCCTTGCCGGCCATGCGCCCCGCCTCCGCGTCGACTGCGGGCTCCGCGTCCTCCAGCCCGGGCCGCGCTCCCTCCGCGGGCTCCAGCGGATTCTCGTCCGCGCCCATTAACCCCGTGGTCCCCAGCAGCCACAGCCGGCGCCGCAAGAGCGATGGCGCCTGGCTCAACGGCGACGCGCAGGACAAGGGCGTCGGCTCGCCCAGCAGCTCCGGCACGCAGGACGAGGACATCCGCGTCAAGCCCGTGCGCCCGTCCAGCGCGTCCTCGTCGTCCTCGTCTTCCGGCTCCTCCGCGGCCAAACAGGCGGCGGACGACGACGCCAGAGCCAACCCGAGCCAGAGCCAGAGCCAGAGCCAGACGCTGCCCTCGCTGTCCTCGGGCAGCGCGGCGCTGCTGCAGCTGAGAGACCGCCAGCGTCCCAGCCAGAAGACCAACTCGCCTCCTTCCATGGACACTGGAGAGGCCTCGGGGCAGAGCACGCAGCCACCGCGGAGCGGTGCCAATGCCAGCAGTCAGCAACACGTGAACACGTTGCGTCGCACAGCACGGGAGCAGGGCAACCCGCTGATCCCGGACGAAGACATGCTCGAGGACGAGGACGATCTGGACGACGCCGAGGAGGATGAGCCGTCGGCGCCGCCCTCGCCGAGCGACCAGCGCGAGGTCCGCATCCTGTTCCACGGCCGCGAGATCTTCGCGGTCGACCTCATCGGGCTCCGCGTTGCCAAGACGTTTGCAGGCCACGGGCGGTTCTTGGGGCAGGTGGTCAAGTTCGACAAGCGGGTGGCGCTGTACACCGTGGTGTACGCTGACGGCGACGCCGAAGACCTGACGGTCGACGGCACGCTACAGATCCTGATCCAGGACGAGATTGAACGCGCGGACCCGTCGCAACCGCCGGCGGCCATCTCGCTGCTGCTGAAGAAGGGCGAGGACGGGTCGTCGCCCGCCAGCCCAGACACCGGAGACTTTCTGATGGCGCCTCCACCTCCAACTGGCGCTCCGCGTCACACGTGCATCCAGGTCAGCGACCGTGAGGCTCAGTTCGTGGTCAGTTTGTTTGAGAACCACGCGCTGCCCAGTCTGGTGCGCCAAGGTTGGCGCGTGCAAACGAGCAACTCTGCCAGAGGGGAAACGCTCTTCGTCTCCCCCTCGGGGGAGATTTTCCCATCCGTCTTGGACGTCGTCGGGTATATCGCTTCGGACAATGAGCTGCTGACTGCGTGCTTCCCGGCAAACGTGCACTCCGCCATCCTGTCCCTACTGCCTCGCGAAGCTGCAGCCAGATCTGTGGGTTTTACGGATACTGGCAGCAGCCACGGAAGTACCGGAAGTGCATCACGGAAACGGACCACCTCTGACTCGTCAAGCGCCCAGCAGTTTGATGGCAAGCGAACACGACATGCTCGCGAGGAAGCATTTGAGAGAGTTGATGTCCCGCTGCGTGGAGGAATGGGGCGTGGTGGCGACACTGCGCTGTACAGACACGAACATTTGGACCGCCGTGCAGAAGCAGCTAGCCGAACTTCGGCTTATCGCAGTCAAGGAATGGGTGGACGCATTCGTATGTCAGGTGATCGGTTCGTTGGCGGCGAGACTACGAGCGCAGCTCGCATTCAGGCTCCCCCTGACCTTCGAGGGTACCGACGCCCGTCCAACCGCGATCCGCCGCTGGAGAACCCGTTCTCCTCTCGTTGGTCAGGTGGTGAACCGGCGCCGGGCCGCGTGGAGTCTGCGGAGTATGTCCGGCGCTTTGCGGACTCGCCTGGTTGGCGTGAGCGAGGAGATGCGTTTGGCTCGGACCGCCAGCTCGAAGCCCACCCTCGCAATCGCATTCGTGCTGAAGGGCGCTACATCCATCGATTAAGTGCGCGGAACCCTGTTGACCTTGCGGGAGGTGGCGCCCTTAGTGCTGCATCAGGCATCCCAATGGGTTACTATCGGGACTCGACGGGGTCCTCTCCAGGCGGCCAAGCTAGCCCTATGACGAATGGACTCACGTATCCTCAATACTCCACGATACGAGCAAGGGCTGGAGACTACAGCCGTACGTCTGGTGCGCCGCCCCGAGTTTCGCGCGAAACGGCAAGTTTCATGTCTCCCTCCGATACGCTCGGTGCAAGCGCAGCATTTTCTATGGTGGATGTCGATCGCATTCCCAAGTCGCGACCGGATAGTGCAGAGCAGCCGCGTGGCCGCTCTCCACGACAAAGTGAAGCACAGCAAGCGTACCTACAACACCAGCAGTCTCTGCAGCACCACCGTCGCTCTAACAGCGGTCACAGTTTCCACAGCCAGCGAGGAAGCGAAAACCACTACAGCGCCGAGCCTACGAGTGAGGCTCAGAAGGAGCAGCATAGCTCGGCCATGGGTGGCACGATCAGTGCTGCCAGCCAGCAGCCGCACGAATAGGGCTCAAGCATTCTAACACGCATCAGATGTATCATCGACTCAGTGTAGTCGTGTTTATAGTTTATTCTTCCTACGCTCGGTGAACGTGGTAAAATTCGAGATTCCTCTGCTTCTCCTCTTGCGTGGCGATGGACTTTACGTCATTCAGTGCAGCGACAACCTCGGTGATGCGAGTGAACTTCCATTCGACCAACTTTCGAGCCAATCCGCGCAGTCGCCGAGTGAAGGAGGTTTCGCCAAAGTCGCGTGTATACTGTCGACAAAGCATGGTGATCATCAGCACCAACCGCGTGTGGATCTCAGACAAGTGAGCGACCGAGTCGCCCTCGACTACCACTTTGCCACTCGCCAAGTTGCGTTGCTGGTGCGTCTCAATTAGCGTCGCTGCTCTCTCGAGGTCTTGGAGCCATTGAGGTTTGACTTGTGCGGTGTCCAGGTTGTTGACAGGTGCATGGGTGCCGGCGAGAACTCGTGCTCGGTAGTGTGCTAAACGAGCAAACTCCCCCACCTCATTCAAGTCCAGATCGGCAGACCCAGGTGCTCGACCACAGGTGGCCACAAAGTCTTCTGTTCTTGGTAGCTGCAACGGATACACGTCCAGCAAACTTGTGCTGGATGACCGCGTGATGTTTTTTTCTTCGTCTCTAGAAACATCCTCTGCACCAGCAGATGAAGGCCGTTCGACTGTCAGGTCCGCACTTGGACGCTTGGTGCGGAGACGTCTAATGGGAAGAATCACAAGTCAGTAAGCACAATGTGTAAAGTGCTGAACAAAACTTAAACAGTGACGTACTTGACAACTGTGAGTTTTCGTTTCGTCGGTGAGTTCTCGTAGAATTCGTTGGGCTCCTTCTTTGCTGCGTGCCGTTTTTCGATTGCAGACTTGTCTTGGAGCTGCTGGTTCTCTACTATGGATGGTGCATTGTTATTCGACCCGGAGGTAGACAGACTTTGTGGTTGTTGGTTTTTCTCCGTTTTGCATCTGTTCGACTTGTGGTCACTCTTCGTAGTAACGATACGCAGCTTTCTCGTTGTTGGGGACGGATAAGTAGATGAAGGTGCAGATACTTTTTTACAGAGTCCAGTTCGAGGTTGGATTCGAGGTTGTCGACTGGGTGAAACTACGCGCCTTGTTGGTTTCTTGCTTCCTTTCCGTGGAATCGAGGATGGTCCTGACGGGGAAGGATTCGGTGGTGGATGCAGCTTCGCCCTGTGACGCCTCCAACACCACGCTATACGGCCAGCAGGACCATCCATCCACGCGAAGACTACACGATACATCCCCGGAAACGAGTTGAAATACACTTCACGCAAAAGGTAGAAGTGAGAGTCTACGTAGCAGCCCAAGATGTGGGCAGCGCTTCCATTCCGACGACAGAACCATTGGGCCAGTGACCATGCAACGGATCTGCACCAATTCATGTGTGCGGTGCGGCCTTGAGGTCCAACAAATCCGAGTAGTGTGGCCAGGTAGCGGTATCGAAAGCGGTTGGAGGGCACGAATCGTTTCTCGGTGTCTGCTGCCAGTGCTTGCGCATAGAAATCGGCTGCAAACACGAACAGACCCCTGCCAAACAAGCGGTCAGCCATTGCTTCCCAACGACGTAGGTCAGGTGTAGCAGGAGCGTCCAGGCCATTTGACGGCGGCAACACAGTTAATTTCTTCCACCAGATACGAGCCATCCCGGTCGATTCAAGCTGCTCATATGATCGAGCCTACATCACCCCAAGTGAACAGCACATGAAACAAGCGCTGGTTAGAAAACTGGGAGCTAGATGGCCAAAACCCAGTCAACGTACGATCATGCAGATTGCATCTATGGTTGATAATGGCGGAGGCATTGTACGATACACGCTCTGTCGACCACAGATTAATTTTCTCAGACGAATGATACCGGTAGGCATGAAATACTTTGCAACTTACCAGCATGCAATCGATGCTTGCCTTCAGTTGCTGGGAAGCTTTCAGAAGCTGCGCAATATGGATAACCACCATGTTGTACGAGGCGGTACTTGGCTTTGATATCTCTAACACACTTCGCAGCGCTATCGTTGCCTCAGTAAAATTTTCGGTTCGCAAGCATTCCCTTCATAAAACGGGTAGGCGCAGTGTAAGTTTTAGGAATATTCAAGGGTGAGTGCTTCATCCAGAACCAAACCTTGCATAGGTTGTCGCGCTATCCACGACCCGCGAAGTATCGTTGCCATCGTTGTCCTCCATATCAAACTTGCTCTCGTCCTTCAGTGCCAAGACTTCAAGAGATCCAGCATTACTGGTACCCGCGCTGTTGTTTTGGCTAACGTCGTTGACAAGGTCCATGTTACCGAGGGCTCGAAGGGCAACACTCGACTCCTGGAGTTAAGTGTCGCTACCGAAACCGAAGTTTTATTTGTGGGAAATGAACTGATCTACGTACTTGCTAAGAAGGATCAATCCGAAACCGAATATTTGACTTTGGCAAACATCGTTGCGCATAAATTAATGGTCTAAGCTTCATAATACGAAAAGCAAATAATATTTGCTTTTCGTTGTACTCAGTGCCCCTAGCTTAAGCACATTTGAAAACCCGGACGCTCGAGGCGGGGGGAGGGGGTTCTCGAAGAAATCAAACAAAAATATTTTCGTTGGACGAGCCCTTGTCCAGAAGTTTCCTGATCGATTTTAGTTTCGCCTCTCACAAGATAAAGACTTGATAGTTTGGATGAGACCAAGTACATACGCGTAAATGATAACTGAGGTATGCCATTAGTTCCGTGAAAAAGCAGCATGACTGTAGTTGACTCCTCAGCGGTCAATTGCAACAGTGATGGGATAGCCGCCACCAATCTCTGAAGCTTAAGATTTCTGTTCCTTGCAAGTAGCTAGCTATACTAGCCCACTCAGTCTACGTTGATACTCTGATACTTTGACGTTCTAGACGATAGAAGAAGTGTAAAAGTGAAGGTTGTGTAAAATTCGAGATTCGTTTTATGCCGCAATTCGCTTCAGACGCAAACACCAGTTGGACCGAGTGTACTCAACAGAAACCACCTCAAGACCAGGCACTTGATCCACCAGCGCCTCCAGCTCACCGCTACGGTACACGTGGCAGTATCGCTCATACACCACCCAGCGCTTTTCGTGATCCTTTTTCCCGTGCGAGCCCGACCCGTTCTCCACCTTTTCCTCCTCCTTCGCATATATTTGCTGGAGCTTCCACTGCACCATCACGTCCTGCTGTTCAAATTGACGCTTGGAGCGCTCGTCCTGCTCGAAAGCCCACGCCACAATGAGCACGTCGCCGCCAACTCGCACCAGCCGTGCCAGTTCACTAACAAAAATCGTATCAGTCTCCTTGAATACCCCAAACTTTCATTGCAATCTCTACCTGATGAGTGCAACTCGGCGTTCCTCCGTCGAAATATGATGCAGCACAGCAATGGACAGCGCTGCATCGAACGCACCCGTCCGCAGTGGCACCTTCAATGCATCACACCCCAACAAGTTGCTACATTTTCAAGCACCACGTCCCGGTTAAGGTGAAAACAAGTGTTGTGCTTTTATTTGTAAAAAGAAATGCTGCGCACCTGCAACTCGAAGCTCCAGCGTGCATCAATGGGATGCTGCGATCGGCCCCGATCATGCACAGCGACGGGTTCACACGCAGGTATTTGCCATTGCCACAGCCAACGTCCGCCACAAGTGCACCCAGTTCCAACTTGTCTAGGAATTCGGTCACTTGCGGCCATGGATGGTGGCGAGTGTGACTGAAATGAGGGGCGATGAGGTCGTAAACCTTGTGCACGTGCTCGCGCTCCAGCTCCGTCGGGGCCAACGGGCTGCAGAACGCAGCAGCAGCACTAGCAGCCATCGGAATAGGGAATGGCTACACTTTAGCTCATTCATGTGGATGGTGTTTCCCTCGCTAGAGTGACGTACATGACGACTTCAAGTTGCCTTTTTGTGGGTCTTGTTTATTGTTTACCCTTCTCGTAGGTCTGATGCGTGTAAGGGCGGCGCTGGGAGTTCACGTAGCTCACTTCTAGAGATACGAACTACCTTAGCTCCAGAGCGTTCGCCACTGGATCTGGCTACGCTGCCGCGACTCTGTGAAGCTCGCAGGTAGACCTTCGCAGTCGCCAAGTCCTTCATGAGAGCATCGTTGGCGTCCTCAAGCTGCTGGATGCGGCGCTGCAGTTGTCGCTCCCGCTCCCCGTTGGATTCTTCGTCATCCGAACGTCGCTGCTGCTCACTTGACGACCGGATGAGCTGCTGCAGTTGGGCCTGCATCTGCTTGGCCTTGGACTTGTAAAACACGACGTGCTTCTCCAAGTCGGCGATGTACTCGTCCTTCTTCTGACAGCGAACGATCAGCTTTTGCCACTCTTCGTCCCCATGTTTTAGGCCACTAGCCCCACCACTTTCTTCGTCGTTACAAGGCACCAGAACCTGTGGCTGCATCTTCTTGAGCTGCTCCATGGCCTCGGCGCTTTCCTGCTGCTGCGCTACAAGTCGGCGGTCAAACTCGTCACGAGCCACCGCCAAACCGCTTTCGAGCTGACCAAGAGCCGCTTCACGCTCATCCAGCAGACCTTGCAGTTCCTGCACGTCGCTCCCCATCTCACTCACGCGCATTCGCAGACGAGCGACCTCGCCCAGGCACTTGCTCACGACAGAAACTGTAGCACCCACCGCGTCGACGCCGGCAAGGCCTAGCTGCTGAACAAGTGCGTTCGCTAGACCATCCAGCGGCGACTTCGCGTCAGTGCCTTCGGATCGCTCTTTGATTGCCAGCAGATCGTTTCGAGCAGCTACCAGCTCGGCGTCCTGGAACGCGATGTGCGAGTCCAGATCCACAATGAGCTCCTCGAGATCCTGAAGTTCTTGCTGAGCCTCGCTCTCGAGGAAATCGGCCTTCTCTTCTTGCTTCCGTAATGCCTTGAGCTTCTGCTCAGCACGCAGACGTAGCTTCTTCAGGCGTGCTAGTTCCTCAAGTGACTTGGACTCGGCGTGCATGCGCTCATCTAGTACATGCAGCGACTTGGACAAGTCGGAGATACTCTCGCGCACTCCCAAGCTCTGTCGCATTTTCTGCATCTCCAACGCGTTAACACGCCGAGCTGCTTCACTCCTGCTCTGTTCAGCCTCTTTCTTCCCCTTGAGCAAGTGAACCACTTCGCGCCGAGCAGCATGGTACTCGATTAGTTGCTTGACACTGCTCTCCAACGTCGATAGCACGGCATCCGTATCGATTGGTCCACCAACACGAGTTTTTTTCGCAGTCGGGGGTCGCCCTGACTTGCTGGAAGCAGAAGTATCTGGTCGCTCTTGGTCCATGCTTGCTATCGCTGCCTTTGCGCTTAGGCTGTGACGAGAACTTGAACTTCTTATCGCAGTCTCTTTCGCTTCGCTACGCTTCTCGTCGAGAACAGAGTCCTCGAGGACTTGATTGTCTCTCTTTAGCGCCTCGATCGAGTGCTCGGCTTCACCGAGTTGACGCTCATAGTTCTGCCGTTCCAGTGCCCAGCGCCGGGTAGATTCTTCACGGGCATCCAGCAGTTCCTCCTGTTAGCAAAGCAACAACAAACACAACGAACACAACAAGCACACACTATAAGCACGATGTTACCGGTGCCAGTCGCTCCAGACGACGCAAGCCTCTTCTCACCGTACATTCTTCTTCTGTAGCTCCTCGAGTTTTTCCTGAAGAGCTGTGATCGTGTTCTCAAGTTTCTCAATAGCTTCACTTGTTTTCAATCGAGACCCCGGCGTGAGACTGCCACGGCTGCTGTCACCTCTGCTGCTTCCACTGTTACTTCGTGAAAAGCTCACAGCGCCACCGCTCCTGGATTTGCGTGGGGCTGAAGGCATTCTGTCTCCATGACCGTCTTCATCACCATTATCCATGACGACCTTATCTTCATCCCCATCGTAGGCTGCAGTCCCACCGCGACGACTAAACAGCCCACGGGACGATGAGATCGTTTTGTTTCTACTAGCTGAAGACGAACGAGAGCTTCTGCCACTTGGAGACGCGGTGGTCGTACCACTAGAGCTCTGATTCTCCTGCTCCTTGCGTGGACCATCACCTGACCCGGGGACGTCCACGTTTGACCACAACTGGCCACCACGCTCAAGCTCCTGTACACGCTGGATCAACTTCTCGTTCTTGCCCTTTGCTTCAACAAGAAACGCCTGGAGCTTCTGTATGTCGGCATTTTTCATCTCGAAAATCTGCTCGTCTCGTGCCAGGTTTGTTTTCGATTCCTTGAGCTCAAGACGGAGCTTCTGGACTACGATCGTCTCTTCCTCCTGCTGCGTTTCGCCATCCTGGCACGCAGGATCGACATCCTTTTCAACCCGACGCCGCGACGGTGAAGGGATTAACTTCTTAGCGCGAATAACGCTACCGTTCGCTGTCTGGATGGATGCGTTCAGCAGTTGCACGATCTCGTTCAGCCTTTGCTGGACTGGGCGTCCTAGCGAGATGATCTCACGCTCCATTGCAACCAACAGAGTCGCCGCCTCCATCGAGTACGTGCGTATGCTTTCGACGGCCTCACCATACAAACCCACGCACTGCGTCGCCTGTGCAAGTTCGCGACTCACAACTGCCAATTCCCGCTCGTGATCTGCGTTTTGATCGTGCTTCCCCATCGACGATGGCGGTCGAGATGGCGTCCGTGACGGCGGTGTCTTCTGCTGCTGGAGTTGGGTTTGCAGATTCGCGATTTCTTCCCTCATGCGTGACATTTGCGCATCGCTGCGTACACGCTCTTCTGCACTTGCAGCACGGTCGTTGACGATCGGTTTGTTCTTGATGTTCTTCGCGCGGTTCGCGTACTTGAGCGTGTTAAGAGTTTCTTCAAAGTTCACACTCGCGGGGCTTACACAAGCAATCATGAGTGTGCGGGCGTTGCCACCCAAGCTATCTTGCAGTAGTCGTGTGAGTTTCGAGTCTCGATAGGGCACGTGCACGGTTCCACTGCCATTCCCAGCGCTCCCGATACGACGTCTATCATCTCCGAGTGCACTGATAACATTTCCAAGTGCCAGCAGCCCTTGGTTGATACTTACAGACTCTTTGAAGCGGCCTGCCACAGCTCCAGTGCGCTTAGCACGCTCTGATCCGGCCAAATCGACGAGATGGAACTTGGAGAATCGACGCGTACCAGTCGCGAGGTCGCGCTGCTCCAACAACAGACTGAAAATGGCGTGCGAACGACTCGATTGCTCGTTCATCAGCGTGCTACCCGTGACACGCGACGCGCCTCCGACTACGAGATGTCTGAAAACTGCTTCCTTCGAGTCTGCAGGCTCCGACTTCACCCCAGCAATCACGATGTTCCCTTCACCGTCTTCACGAATCGCCAACTGCTTCGACGTGGTTTCCGGATGGAGTAAGTCTCGAAGCTCTTCATTGTAGATTTCAACGTACTCCACCCGCAGAGTTTGTTCGCTCCGACGCTGGTTATCGCTGTCTTCTTCCTGCTGCAGCTTCTTGAAGACAGCCTTAATGACCTGCACGTGACATTCGACAAGCGTTTAGGGACCACTCGTAAGACCACAAGCTCGACAACACCTTTCTTACCCTAGGAATAATGCCCTGCAGCTCCCCATTCTTCTCTCGACCTCGGGCATCGAATCCAGATCCAGCCATCGTGTGCGTCTTCCCTGTGCCGGTTTGACCGTAGGCTAGCACGGTCGCATTGTAGCCGTCCAAGAAGCCTTGAACCAATGGTGCCACACACAACCGGTACGTTTCCTGCATGAAAACATAAGTTTCAAACTGCACCCTACACTTTCAACAGCAAAATGGCCTACCGTTTGCGAGCTGGTGACCCCGAGAACGTTGTCGAAAGTGAATGCGCGATCTCTACCAACGATGAGCTGCTGAGGGCCCCTGGCTGGACCGGAATTACCATCTCGGGGCGTGACAGAAGTGCTACTCGACAGCCCGTCGACAGACGCAGCAATCCGAATACAGCTCTTGGTCTGCTCCTGCTTCTCCTTGGAACTGAGAGGTCGAATGCGCACACAGACTTGGACCGAGTCCTGTTCCTCCACGCGCGCTCGCCTGCTACTGTCAGCAGTCATGGACTCGACCAGATTTTCTTCAGAGGAGCCTCCCACAGTTGTGAGGAAATGCCCCACGAAGCAACGAGACTGGCAGCAAGCGGTTGGCGAAGACTGTCGTTACCAGCAGAGCGCCGTTGGAAAGAAACGTCTATCCATTTGCTCGCCTTGAAGTGGTCAGAAGTCCTAAAGTTAGAGCAACATCTTCTTCCGCTGGTAGCCTTCATCGTTAAAAGAGCACCATGCAACTTCATAATGTTTTCATCCGAGCTAACTATACATTAGGCATTGTAGCATTCTAGACACGTACCAAACAATCTTTTGTCCACTTCCAACGAGTCATCTTAGCGTGGCATCCCTTTTCACCGCTTGGTCAAGCTCCCTCTGTCACTTCATCTGTCCAAAACAAAAAGTATCCTCACCAGGATGGAAGTGATTGTATCCGGACAACGGAAACCATCTCGAGAACGGCAGCCAAATCCACTGAGCCTTTGGTTAGATCTTGCAACGGCCTGGCCAAGCGAGTTGGAAACCTGAGTGACCTGTTAGATATGTTTGATGGAACTTGATTGACGTGACGCGACCATTTTTCACAAACATTCACATCTCGTTACTTGACGTCAGCGCTGACTGCAATCAAGGCAAGAGCCAACACGACATGAACACCACCAGCAATGCTGAAGTTACGCCACCAAGTGACAGGATCGACGACTTGAGCGAGCCGGTTGGATGCAGTATCGGGATTGACTTTGGCCGTACAAAATGCGAGGCGGCCGTTGTTACGGACGCCGGCAATGCGGCCCTAATTCCCTTGGAACCGCAGAACTCAGGAAATTGCTTCTCACTGCCAAGCTTCGTGTCACTGGGGGTTACTAACGCTAGAGGATGGGAAGTTGGGCTGCAAGCGATGAGTCGTGCCAAGGCTGGACATCCGTACACGGTGTACGACCTGACCATGCTACTTGGACAAAAAGTCGAGACGCTATCTCCATGGGATTTAGATCGCTGGACGTTTAGAATCCAGCCAGGTGTTGCTGGTAAAGCCGTAGTAGAATGCCCTGCGAAGAGCAACACCCGTGATCTGGTGTATCCCGAACAAGTCGCAGCCATACTCTTGTCAACGATCAAGTACAGGGCTGAGGTCTTCACAGGAAAGCGTGTCACTGGCGCCGTGGTGACTGTGCCAGCCGCTTTCAACCGCACTCAGCGCCAGGCTCTTAGTGATGCTTGCAACATTGCCGGCTTGCATGTCGAGCGACTTGTCATTTCTTCCACGGCATCTGCTGTCACGAATGCAGGTGCAGTTATTGACGCTGCGGCTGCTATCTTCGAGAAGACGATCGTTGTGGTGGACTGTGGCGGAGGAAGCTTGAACGTTACCTTAGCCCGCGTATGCGTGAATCGTAGTGAAGATGGCGATGAGGATTCAACTGCTGGAGTCGAAGTCGAGGTCGAGGCCACGGCTGGAAATCTTGAAATGGGGGGTGAAGCGCTATCGGAGCGGCTTTTTGAGTATTTCCGCGACGAGGCGAAGCAAGGTGACTCGAGTTCAAAGACGGCACGCCCAGCGTTTTCTCGACGTTTGCGCCGTGCCTGCACTTTAGCGCAAAGAATTTTGTCGACTTCACAGCAGGCTTCGATTGATCTTCCTCCTTGGCAGCCTCGGCGTGGCGCCCGCAGTTCTGGAGCAGTGAATGGAGCGGTCGCTGGTTTTACAAGTAGCATTTCGCGAGCCGATTTTGAGAGTTTGTGTGGAGCGGAGATGTGGGGACGGCTGCCAACCACCGTTGAGCAAGTTCTCAAGCTTGCAAAAGTGAAGGAGGAGGACATCGACGCGATCTTGGTTACTGGAGGTGCGATGCAAGTCCCAAAGCTACGGGAGGTCCTTGGGGACTGCTTTACCGAGCACTGGAATCGAATCGTGGATCTACCGCAAAATACCGCTGCAATTGGCGCGGCGTTGATCGCTGCACAAAACGGTGGTGGTCGCCTCTTGAAAAGCGAGCCGACGCCGTTAGTTCTCGGTATTCGCAGTGCTAGTGGGGACGCGCTGGTCGTAGTGCCGTCAAGCACACCGGTTCCAACTCGACAAACCCGCATTTACTATGCCAGCTGCCAAAGTGAGGTCATGTTCGACATCTTGGAAGGGTTACTCGATCCCGAGCAGGAGGCGAATCGTAGTCCCGGAGCTACTCCGAACGCGTTGGAGCACTGCGTTGGCCGCGTGCTCATTGACGGGAGTCGTGCGTCTGCCCCCTTGATTTTGAAGCTCGAAATCGCATTTGAGGTGGATGCTACTGGCAGCTTGACAGTCGTGATATCCGACAAGTCGAATACCCGTGTCACGCGTTTGCTGGTTGCAGGTGATGAAACGTGTCTCTCAGCAGAAGCTATCGCACTCGCACAAACGTACTTGGGCGAGGTGCTACATAATGCTGCTGCTAGCGGTAACAATCCACCACCATCATCGTCGTCCGCCCTGATCGCTGCGTTGGACTATTCTTCGACGATAGAAGGTAGTCCAATCGATTCCCTGCGCGCGTGCGTGAACAAGCTGCAGCCCATGGTGCTGACAAACGGACTAGGCGTCTGCATGCCACCGGGAGACCTGTTCATTCTGCGTTCAAGAATTGAATGCGCGAGTGCGTGGCTCGAGCAGATTGATGCCACCCAGCAGGACACCGCAACGTCCACTCAGCAAAAGCACACTGCACGGGAGCATCTGCGCCAAATCCGCATGCTACACCTCTCGAGTACTGCGAGTAGTGCGATAGTCCAGTTACGCCAGGAGCTGGACCTGCTCAACTAAAGCAGCAACAAGAACAACAGAACATGGAGTGACTGTAGAGCGCATACCTGTTCTTGGGTGTTTTTTTACCAGTGCGCGACTGCTGCTGCATACAAGGACACAGCAACCATAACAACAACAATAACAGCAACAAACTCTTGTCAAAAGGGACTTTCTCCCAGTTTCCTAGCGTCCTGTCACCTGTCCGCTCTACACATCGAGCTCCCTGTTGATGAGGTCCACGAGCTTGTCGAGGTCTGCGAGTCCCTTCTTGACCTCGAACGTCTTGAGGTTCCCCAGCTTGGTGTAGAAGTCGATAAGCGGCGCCGTCTCCCGATTGTACACCTCCAGCCGCTGCTTGACCGTCTCGGGCGAGTCGTCGGGGCGCTGCACGAGCGACGCCGAGCCGCACGAGTCGCAGACCCCCTCCACCTTGGGCAGCAGAGGGGGCATGTGGTACTCTCCCTGGTTGATGAAGGCCACGTTGTAGCCACTGCCGCACTTGGTGCACACCCTGCACGAAAATGCCACCGGACAAGTTAGGACCCATCCTATCCTGATTATATATATATTATCCTAGGACGACACTGACCGGCGGCCGCTGATCTTGTCGGTCAGGATCCACTGGGGCAGGTCGATGTTCACCACCAGGTCCAGCGCGGCCACCTGCTGGAAGGCGTCGGCCTGCGGCACGTTGCGCGGGAAGCCGTCCAGGATGAAGCCGCGCTGGGCGTCGTCCTGTGCCAGCCGCGTCTCCATCATGTCCAGGATGATCTGGTCGGGCACGAGCGCGCCGCTGTTGTTGAACTCCTGGATCCTTTCGCCCAGCGGCGAGCGCGTCTTGATCTCGTGGCGCACCAGGTCCCCCGTCGAGATGGTCGGGATGCGCAGCATGGGCGCGATGCGGGACGCGTACGTGCCCTTGCCCGCGCCCGGGGCGCCGAGGAACATGATCTTGAGCGTCCTAGCGGCCATAGTGGAGTGATGGTCAATCACCGATTGATTGATAGACGTCACAGTTCCGCTTGTGAACCGCTCGTCATGCGGTGTCACTGAAATGAGGGGTTTGTGACGCATAGTGAACTCAAGTGAGGGATGATGACGAAGCATTGTGCCGGCAACTTCAACGTGCCCACTAAGGGAACTTGGTTTGCCAATGTTAAGTACACGAGTGACGATAAACCATGAAGTGCTGTCGAGCTTGTTGTGGCGTTCCACCGGCTTAGGCAGTCGCAGTAAGGTTAGAACACCCAGAAGTCGTCCACCTCGTCTTGGCCCTCGCCGTCGTCGCCATCGTTTTCATCAGAAACAGAATCGCTTCCCTCACCTTGTGAGTTGTAGCCGAGAATCTCGTTGAAGAGATTCATGAGTGCAGGCGGCATGTGGTCACTGGGGTCGTTTTCGCTGTAGTACTCGTCCTCTTCAGTGTTACAAAACATATCCCAATCCTTGTCCCCAGGGCGCCAGCTCAGAGTGAACATGTCGATCTGACACTCCATTCACCGAGGCGTTCAGACCTAGCGACGGGTGCATCTCCTTCACGCGGTACATCAACGGTCTCAGCTCCTCATGCATGTAGATGGAGCTCCACTGCTTGCTCACTCTCGAATGGTACGGATTGCTGAGGAACACCTTGAACTTCTGCTTGTTCGCTGCTGCTCCAAAGTCCTTTTCGCTGACCTCAGCTAGTCGGCGCAACAGCGCCACAAGCACCGAGTAAAACACTGGCACGCCGGAGATGCCGTTCTGCGGACCTCCAATTCGTAGGTCGAGCATGCGCCATTCCTTAGAGTAGCAGTTTAACTCGAGCACTCGGTGCATGTAGTCGAAAATTCCATCGCCCGTGCACATCACGGCGGCGTTGCTCTCCACCGAGTACAAGTTCTTCAGCTCGGCAAGACTAAGCAGGGAGGCGTCTGTGAACGTAGAGATAGGCCTCACTTTAATCACCTCGAATTCGCGCAGTTTCTGATAGCAAACCTCTCGAGCCGAGGGCAGTTCGTAGCCACTCCCGCCCAAAATTCGTCACCGAGAATATCGATCTTGAAATGTCGAGCGGCCGAGTCAGTGTATTTCTGCAGATCAATCTCAACAGTGAGGTTTTTCAATGCAGGGCACGCGTCAAAGATGGTGGCAACATCTTTCGCGCGTCGCCCGTGACAATCCTTGATCGCCACAGCAGTCGCGTCACCGCACGATTGGAGGTACTCTTTCCAGCTCCATAGCAAGTTAGCAGTGATACTCAGCGTTTCCAATTGTGGTTTCGGATTCGCACCGAAGTCGCAGAAGAATGGGTCCGCGAAGGGCACCGGCGACCAATGGAACTCACGCAAACTCGTGCACGTCTTGTTAAACTTCTCCCACGTGTCCAGCGAGATCATCCACTTGTCCTCGCATCGAACACCTTCATAACTATGAAAGGCATACTCCGAGCCATCCAAATGCTCCACATTCGGACAGTACATTGCCACATTTTCAAGAAACTCCTTGCTCGATCGGTGTCGTTCAGCAGCATTTCTCGTCGGCACCGTCAGCTGTCTCAGTCCTCCGCGACTTCCCTTGAGGTGCATCTGCTCCAATGCCAGGTAAAGCTCCTTCAACACCGTCTCGATCTTCTCACCCTTCTCAAGTTCCTTGAGCTTCGGCTTCCGAGGCAACACGAGACTCTCCAGTTGGAAGCAGGACTTCCGCGCCACCTTCAACAACCCTGGCAGATGTTTATTCCGCAATGGCACGAGTTTCAAATCCAGACGTCTCAGCCCCGGCATTTTTGCCTAAGGCTCATCGCAGTCCACTTGGACCTCCTCCGTCTGCTTCGTCAGCAGTAGGAACTCGCGGGCCCCACTGCTGTACTCCTTCTCCTTGCCGATGCACACGCGAAGATCGCGTACAGCTGCTCCTCGAGCCGAAATGTCACTTTGAATCTTATCAACCTCCTCTTTGACTCCTATTTTCACTTGGATTTCCATTGTTTCTTGCGAGTATTGCGTCATCAGGTGCTTCACAGGGTGCAACCAGCTCTTGGAGACCATCGCCACGTCTTTGAGTGTTTCCGCAGGGGGAGAGCGCGTAGAGGGCAGCAAGGCTTGCGAGTAGCCGTATACAGCGAACTCCATCACGAGGGGGAAGACAGAGAGCGGCAGAGAAGGCAGCGTCGGAGGCGTCATAGCCGAGAGGGGTGCCTTGATACGCTTGGAAGGCATTTGGCGCCAAAATTTAAAAATGCTAAAGCAAGGACTACGTAAGTATGTTTCATTAAGTACGAAACGGTGTTGCATTATGACACTGCGAAGTGCTACGTGGGATCCACGTGGCTATGATGCCGAAGGACACGAGAGTTCCATAATGGTGGCAAACGAATGTACAGGAATGTATGTCTGTATGCATTTATCGGGAGCCTAGTGCAGTTTTTCCAGTCCAATCCTGTTTCAGATTTCGGGACTGCGTGTGCCGAGGATGATCGTACTTCGAACGAAAAGTGTGAGGTGGAGAAGCAACTCAAGCGGAGTAAGAGCTCTATGACGCAGCATGTAGACAAACGTTTACACCCACCCTTTCCCTGTGTTTTCAATTCAACTCTTGGTAGATGATCGTTTCTAAGATGGACAACAACCAAGTAGATCTACTGTCAATTTATTGATCGGACGGTCTAGATCTAGTAAGAATAGGAAACTAACGATCGGCATCAAATTGACCCGCTAAATGCGTTTCCTGAAGTGTTGTTAGCGGTATGTGCTTTCGTCAGTCTTTTAAGTGATATGAGACCCCGCCAAACAAAATGATACTAATATACATTTTGGTGTTTTCGAGATATGGGGCGTTAAAGTTGGACCACCCGTTTTCGTACTTAAATGGTTTATTGAGAAAACAACGTTCTTCCTCTCGGGCACTATAAATTACGCCGCCTTCGTCAGGAAAGACTGGTCGACATGGAGCGTCTTCCACGCGAGATGCAGGGGAGTGCTGACGCGGTTGTCGCCGCATCACGTGCTGAGGAAGATCAGGCGAGTATAGGAGCTGTGTCTGGCGAGGAAGCAGTGCATGAGAGTTCGGACAGCGAGTTGTCCGAGAGCGAGGAGTCTCTGGTGGATTCTATTGTGGGGGATGGCGACTATGAAACGCACGAGAGCTGTGAAGACGACGGTGCTGACGAAGAAAATCTCAGCCTCTACCTGCTCGACGGATCCCTGGCGGAACAGGCTTCTCGATTGATCCAAGAGGACCCGTGTGAGGCGAAGTGTTTGAGTGGGAAAGAGGCCGACCTGAAGAACTTTTTGCTATCTGTATCTCGAATGGAGAAGGCTGAACGTGTGACGAGCATATTGACAGCGCTTGCAGTACTTATGCAGGCTGACACATGCAAGTATCAACGCGGGAATGGTGTTCGAGACAAATTCAACTATTTCTTGCCGCTTGTAGGTCGTGTGTGTAAAAAAAATGATGCTTATGTCATCACAAAAAAGTGCCTCATTTAAAATGATACTAATGTCAGAAGACCTCTTGAAAAAGTCAAATTTTCATGACAAATTAGACGTCAATAGGACTACTGGTGGATGCGCCGTATTTGTTTGCGTATAAAAAACAATTAAAATATTTTGCTTTTTTATTTCCGGCCGGAGATAATGTTTTCGGCCGCTCATTATAAAAAACCGATTAGGCAACCTGGGGTCAACAAGGGCTTAAAATGACCGCAAGACGTTGATCTTCAGCGTGGTGTGCTCCGTTTCAAAAGTAATCAAATGCATACTAGTATCTTTTTGTTTGGCGGGGTCTCATATGTTGCCTTTGTTACCGCTGCAGGGTTGTGAACCACAAATTATTGTAATTAAAATACACGATATTGTTGTTTGAGTTAGGTTCCCATCATCCAAATACAGGATCATTCTGCCGGGCGCGTAGGAGCCTTGCGATTCGTATTGTACTTCTTGATGGCTGACCCGTTTTTGATGCTTTCATCAAGGGATTTCCTGTCACATCCACATATTTAAGTACAAGCACACCAAAGGAGGTAAAGGGCCTCATTTTGAGTCTGGTTTCGTTAAGATGCTGTTGGAAAAGGAGAGGGCTTTGAAGACCTCCGAGGTTGTTGTGTTCGCAGGTGTGGCTTGATCTCTACAAGGTAATTTGAAGACTATGTATTGATTCGATACGTAAGGCCACTCGGCTGCTACTCATAATGTAGGCTTTGCAAAAGAAATCCTCCTACCGGATCTGCTGCTACACTTCGCGGTTATCCCACAGCTGTTGTGCTCCTTCTGTACGTGGTATCGCAACCTTCTTCACGTTGTTTTTTTCCTGCTGCTCGTTGTCGGGGATTCTCACAAAATTGTTCTCCTACCAACGTCTCCTCAGGAACTTCGCCAGGATTTCTGGCGAGTTCCAACACTCCTTCCCGCGCGGTCGGCGTGACAACATCACCAGCCCGCTCAATTCACCAAGTCCTGGCGCTGGGATGGTCTTAGTCAGGATATCCGCGCGTATCATCTTGGACTCGCAGTACTGGATGAGTAACACCTCCTTTTCACGAAATCCTTCGCAAGTTTCTGACGCGTGTTAATATGGTTTGCTTTTCCGGACGTTCCCTCTCCTTCAAGTTGGGTAATCGCAGCTTGACATGAAGCACCGATGGTGATTGCACTTTCAGCACAACTTCTTTCAGGTATTCGATGACGCCGAGCATTTCCGCAGTTGTCTGTGAGGCAGCTTAAAAATTCATACCGCATTGTCGAAAGTGCAGCGCACGCTGCTTCTTGCATATCGATGCCACGAGAACACAGACAACCATGATGACACCTCCACATACCTACCTTGTCCTTCCTGTCGGCCGCGTAGTTGGCGTCGCTAAACGCCTCCATCAACGCGCCGCCCTCGCCAAGCGCATTCCCCTCCGTGTTCATCCTGAACATCAGCTACTTTTGTCCCTTCAGGAACTAAGCAATTCCTTTTGCCAACCCCCAGTCAGCCTCTCTTGGCGCGTGCGAGTTAGGCGTCGGGCGGCGCACTGCAAATAAGAGGTCAGGGCTATTGCACCGCGAGATCCACAACAGGCCACCAAATAACGGTTCAACTCTGTGCAGAGTCGGACGACCTTTTGTGCCAGCACCACCGCTCTGCAGATGCTCACCGGGATCTTCTCCGTCCTGTTCTCCACCGATCGGTGTACGCACCGCGGCCGCCTTGTCAAGATTAATCTTGTTCAGCGTGTCGTTGATCACCTGCTCCTGGTCAAGTGTCCGGCATTTATCTTTGTCGTTGTTGAAATACATCACCCCGAAACTTGGATCCGACCCCGAGGTTGTTTAGGCCCACGACCCGCATATCCTCGAAGCAATTATTTATCTTGTCCACGCTTGCGCCAGTGACGATAATGGTGTCTACGTAGACTCCAACGCGAATTGTGCCGTCCTCAACGGTTTTCACGTAGAGATAGCTATCCGAGTTACACAGCTCGAAACTCAGCAGTCTCCTCTTCAACCCCAAAGGTATTGAGTATCCTATGTACTGCGTCCAAACAAACGCGGGATGAACGAAACAATATGGCGCCGCTATCGTCGTGGGCTACTGTACTGCGAAATTCATGGCCCTTGCGTTCTACTTGTGTACAACCTCAGGTGGATGCCATATCGAAGCAGATCATAACGGAGAAGCTGCACGGCCGACTGCAGCCGCTTCCTCCCAGCCCAACGCATGTAATTCAACCTCTTGACGTGGGTGTCATGGGTCCTATGAAGGCAAAGCGGCGCCTTGCATGGCTAGAGGAAGAGGAGTGGTCGCACGCAACAACCACCGACAAGCGTGTCGCGATAATTAGGCGAACGATTCAAGTGTGGGAGGATTTTTCTGAAGATGCGATATGCAATAGCTTTTCGAAAGCGTTGCAGGTAGATAATGTGTAATGTTCACCCTCCATAAGACTATTGTGTAAGCCACCTTGGCATTTATTTGGCCGTTAACGTTATTGCAGTCTGATTCCTTGTAGTTCGTGGAGATGAGCAGAAGTATGGTGTGGACTATACTTGCAGCAGTCTTGGGTTGCTTTCGGCAGAATCATACTGGTGATGTCGCGCATCTGGGGGGTTCCGGCGCGTCACGGAGATGTTCCGAGTGATTACGTGAAGGCGAAGGAGACAAATCTGGTTGCCATCGGTGAGAGGGGATAGGCCCAGTAGGGGAACGCGCAACTCGTCATCTGCCTCGTAAACAGCGTAGAGGCCGATGTAATGCACACACCCAAGTGTCCAGCCGTCGAACATCAGGTCGAAGAGCGTTCCGAGCTCCTTCTCAAGCTTGAGACCGACTGCGATGGCAATGCCTTCCATACACTTCTTGACGGCCTTGACTGTCACAGGTCGCAACTTGCTCATGGCTCGCGTGAGTATATCTTCAACCTCGTGGATGGGCATGTTTTGCTCAATTATCCACCGGATCCACTGGAATAGGTGGCTTATTTCCTCGCACGCGAAGCCAAACGACTGCAGGGAACGGCTGGCACTGGGGATAGATGCCGCGTATTGAGCTTCGTAGCCCGCATGCTGCCCAGCCAGGTGGGTAATCAGGTTGGAGTATCCGGAGCCCGGAACTTGTTTTCGGTCGAGGCGGCACAGGTTGCAGCGGAATAGACCTTGGCCTAGCAGGATCGAAGAAAACGGAGGTGATCTGCTTGTTGGCGACCATTGTAGCTCTCGGAAGATGAAGTTGTGAGTCTTAAAGGCTTGTGGACCTTGCCAAATCACCCTTGGATCGATGCGCTGCCAGCCAATGGATCGCTGGTGACGTGGCAGTGGTGTGGAATACTTCATTGCTGATTACATCGGCTCTAGCAAACGACACCCATTGTGTGGTTGAGCTCAAAGGAGGGCGAAAGTAAGCTACTTTTGCCTTACTTCTCAGGCTTACTTTTGCCATATTTATTGCCACTATTGGCTCAATAAATGATTGTATTGGAGCCAGATCAAACAATACATATTTATATTGGAATCTCAGTTTATTACTGTATTGCCATATTTAATTCCGACCTCTGCCATCGTACTACATGTAGCTCACCGAAAAAACTCCAAAACCAGCATACCTGACGAGTTTCTCTCCAAAGCCAGCTTACTCGGCAAAACCAGCATACCGAGTTTCTGATACTAGGCATCATCAGAAGATTAGCGACGGCCGCACTGCCTTTCTCGTGCCGAGCAGCACCGCGAGAGGTAGGAAGTACCTGTGCTTCGGGGAATCAAGCGGTTATACATGCTCGGTTGTCAGAGATTGGGTTAACCTTCGTGCGATTGCTCTGTAAAAGTGTTTGCTGTCTTACTGAAGCCGTTCGAGGCGCTGGTGATACTACGTGGAAGCTGATGCTGTTGCGGTCGCTAATGTTGCAGGAGTCGCGGCTGTTGCCGGGGTCACAGGAATAGTCACTGCTCTCGCTGCTGGAGTCGTTGTCGCTGGGGATACTAGTGGCTTCCTGGTGCGATGACTGTGTCAATGCTGCACGTGGTGCAGCTGCTGCTGACGCTGTTAGAACTGTAGGTGCTGCTGACGCTGTTAAGACGTGCAGCGCTAAACTCGTGTTGGCCTGCTCTCTCCAGCACTCCGGATTCGTTTAACGCGCGTTCTACCTTGGGAAACCCAGCCCTAATATCAGAAACTCGGTATGCTGGTTTTGCCGAGTATGCTGGTTTTGGAGAGAAACTCGTCAGGTATGTTGGTTTTGGAGTTTTCTCGTAGTTCACCACCTTAACGTTAACGTACCTCCGGAGTCCTAACGTTAAATCCGATCAACGTCAAGAACTGACTAACAGCATTCTAAATTCCACAAGTCCAAACGCCAGTATCACACACAAGCCGCATGACCGCCAAGCGCCCGGCGAGCTCGTCGGAGTCCGGCTCGCCTCCGCCGCCACCTCCTAGCATGTCGCTGCCCTCTCTACCCCTGTCGATCTTCTCGCTCGTCCTCGAGTTCGCCACGTTCAGCTTCACGCAGGATCTGATGCCGCGGCGCCGCTCGCTGCCGGGCAAATACCTCACGGACGTTGCACTCGTGTCCAAGAGCTGGTACGAGGCTGTAGACGAACTGGCGGCGCGTTCTCGGCGCGACACGATGCAGCTGACGTTGAAGTTCGGCTCGAGGGCTGAGGTTCTGGCGGTCCGACGACAAGTTCAACTGCGACGGCGATGGGTGCGTGACCTTCGCATCCGGATGGGGCGCTCGGATGGCACGCGGTTCGTCACCGGCGTCTGGTGGTGGATGGAGGACCGCGAGATCCCGTAAGACGTCATTTTCTCGCAGATGCCGGGCTTGAAGCGCCTTGACTTGCGGTCCATGCCACTCGAGAGTCAGCACTTGCCTATTCTGTTGGGAATGGCAGCGAAATATAGTTTGCAAGTGGAGATGCTGGTGCTCCCGAGGAAACAGGAGATGGGCACGATGGTCAATTGTGCGGCTATTAGACGCGTGATGAAGGTGTTGAGGGGTGCGATGGAGAGGTGGCACCTGAATGGGAAGTGTGGGGGCTTGAAGCAGCTCACGGTGCCGACGAGGGAAGAAGAAGATAGGGCCCAGACCAGCACGAGATTTATTGAAGACGTGATTGAGTTCTGTCCGAATGTCGAGTATATCGATGGATACAGCCACGCTATTGACGAGATGAACGACGTCACGTGTGAGGAAAAGTGGATGATTTCGTTGGAGACATGGGAGCAATTCAACAAGACGTGCACCAAGTTGAGAGAGTTCCACTGGGTGGTTGTTCTCTTTGCGGACCCGTTCTTTCGCATGTTTGGTGAACACGTGAAGCCCAATTTGAAGAAGCTGACGCTGACGTCGAATTTGTCGTGGGAGTGGGGAGATTATTTCAATAGGGACGGGTCCACGGGCTCCCCCACTGAGAAGCCTGGTTACGGTCTGCTTGCAAACGATGTGATTGCGTTGTTTAAGGGTTGCCCTGCGTTGACTGAGCTGGACATTTCGATCGACCAGGAGAAAAACCAAGATGAGCTGGCGACGCTGCTGGACGCCGACGTGTTTGGAGACAAGTTTTGGGAGGCAGTGGCCCACCTCTGCCCGCTGTTGCAATCGGTGTATTTGCATGACTCTTCTGGATATGGAGGAAGTCGCACCGTCAGACCGATACAGACATTTACGGACCGTGGACTACTTGCGCTTGCGGAGCACACGCGCTTGAACTCGATTGAATTGTCTACAGTCTGCTGCTCTGGGGGTGGTGTATTTGAGTATCTGCAGTACAGTTTTACGACGAAGCAGTTTGCTGGAGAGAATCGCACTCTTGATCTGAGCCTCGCGGGACAATGCGACCATGACACTGCACTGCCACACCCGTTCTACTTCGAGCTTCTAGCGCTACTGCTGCGTCTCGCCGAGACAAGTGAAAAAGCTCTCGGCGTCACATCGTGTAGTTACAAGGCATCGCTGAATATATTCAACCCGCACAGTGGCTCGGTTGACAAGAAGTGGAGTATACCGTACGTGCGTGATGAGCTGAAGCCTATCCTTGAAAAGGTGGCAAGTGCGCATCCATCACTTGACATCCACCTCGTGCTCTGCCGAGACAATGAGGACAGTTTCCGCCGCATCGACAACCTTGAGCTCGACTGGTGTCTTGGTTCGCAGCAGGGAGAGATGTTCATCGAGGATGAATACGTTGGAGACACCGACAGCAACGACGGGGGTAGCGATGAAGAGGGTGAGTTCTTTGACGATGAAGATGGTGGGGGCCCTCTCGACCCGCACGATATCTTCTTGAGACGCCACGCCATGTTTATGGACGACGACTACGAAATTGTTCCTGCAGGTGACGTCGATGGCGTTTGAAGCCTGAGCTGAAGTCAAGAAAGAAACTCACGACGCCAAAACCATACTGCGAGAAGATCAACGCCACCATGTAGCATAGCAAACCGGTCTGGTAACATTAGAGCTACCGGGCCTTCAACTAAAAAGTGTCAGCTTCGGTACAGAATTCGTCATGACACTAAACTGGCAGTACATAGTATGTGTTCTGATCATGCCACCACGTCACAGTCGCACTTTCGTATTATGGCAGGTCATCGAGTGACGTGGTCGCTTGGTCTCGGCCTCGCAGCGGCGACGGTCTCCGTATGCATCGCAGTCAATGCGAGCCTCTTAGTGACGATCGCAACTGCGTGTGTGGCTGCGTATCTGCCATCGTACTTGGACGGCTCGGAGTACACGGGGGAGCGTTACTGGCCATGGTTCGCCGCTTTCGTTGGCCACGGCATGGCGCACATTCCGGGGACGCTGGAATTCGAGGAGCCCATTGACGCCTCCAAGCAGCACATCTTCTGCTCACACCCTCATGGACTGCTGTCCACCCACCACGGGCTTTTGATGTCCGGGCAGACAGTTCCTCGTGAGTTAATTCATCGCATTTTAGATATTCCCCCGGGGCTAAAGCACACGTAACTTAGTGCATCGTTGTTGATTGCCAGCCTTCTACGAGACGGTGCCACTATCTACACGGCGCCATTTGGCTGCGTCGATTTGCTTCCGTGTACCATTCTACCGCGAATACGTTCTGTGGTCGGGCTGTGTTGATGCAAGACGCAGTGTGGCGGAAAAGGTAGAGGCGGGAGGGAGATACGAAATCGTTGTCTTCGTTTCTGGCTAACGACGATGTGCGGGGGGTTGTGCAGATGCTTCGGAATGGTAAGAGTTTGGTGATCCTGGTGGGCGGAATTGCGGAGCAGATGCTGTCTCAGTGTGGAGACCACACGATCTACGTCAAGAAGCGTAAGGGGCACATTCGCTTAGCGATCAAGTACGGCGTACCGATCGTCCCGGGCTACGCATTTGGAGAAACAAATCTCTTTACGCACTCCAGGTGAGTTGTTTGCGCTGGTGCCACGAGCCGTGGGGATTTTTGTTCTAATCTGTGGCTCTGTGGCTCTGTGGCTCTGTTTCGTTTATCAGTGTGCTGTTGTCCTTCCGCCAAATGATCGCGAAGAGGTTTTCGGTGGCGTTGCTACTTGGATACGGGCACTCGAAGTGGTTCTTCTGGCTGCCACACAAAGGAGTGACCGTCAACCAGGTATTTGGGAAGCCTATTCCAGTCGAGAGGAAGAATAATCCGACTGCGGAGGAGATTGAAAAGCTGCACGACCAGTACAAGCGCGAGCTTGTGCGCATTTTTGACAAGTACAAGGAGAAGCACGGATACGGAAACTGTACGCTGCATGTGCGCTAGAAAGGTATGCATTTGTATAGGAAGTTTGTTTCCTAGCTGCTGAATGAAAGCCCTTAGATGCATTGTTTTCACACTCCCCTCCTGCGAGGCTCAAGCCACGTATACAAATCTCGTCTGGTCGTCTTCATGACGACGAAGGTACTCTTTCTGGATGAGGATCTCCACGTTCTGCTTGATAGCAATGGTAGTTGGCACGAACTGATTGACGAGCATCTCCGCAACCTCGTGCATCAGCTTTGCCTGGTGGATGTCACGACGCGTCTTTAGGACGCGCACGATCGCGGCCTGCAACGACATCTTACGATCATCATCAACTTCGCGAGTTGGAGTCTTCACCACCTTCGGCGATTCGACTGGGCTATTTGGTACAGCCTGATCATAGCAAACCAAAGTAAACTTGTGTGCCGTGAAATACGTTTTAGCACAATAGATCAGCGACGTACCGAAATCCGAAGTTTCCGGCTGGAGAACCCAAAGTTGATTGCGTACGTCGGATTCGCAGCGTCACCGTCTGAGGTCAGAACCTTTGCCTAAACGGGTATTAGTACTTTGTTTTTTATAGTGTGTGTTGCAACGCGTTTACCAACCTTGACGAGGCTTGCCAAGTGGTGGGTGCAATCCTGTTCCGGGATGTTTGTGAGCTGAACAATGTCAGATCGACTCATCTCCTTTGCCGTGTTGAACTAAGTAAGGACAGCAATAAGCACAGAAGTGAGCACACGGCTATCTCAAGGAATACGCGCAGTATAGGCAATACCTGAATGAGAATTAGCATCTGATAGAAGCTGAGTAAAAACTCGTAACGTTTGTCAAAACAGTGACTCTGGATCATTCCGAATGAAAGGTGGTGGATCCATAAAAGTTTTCGCCCAGTGCTCCTTCCAGTGTAGAACTGCGTGAACAGATTCGTGTGGGCTTCGATGGCAGGCGGCAAAAAGATTTTGTGCTCTGCGACAGCACTCGATATTGGCCAGGCTCCTGCGGTGAGAACAGCGCAGTGGTACGCTACAGCATGGTGGAGATCAATAGCAGATGCGTTGGCAGCACTCTCAGCACGTAACTCGATATCTTTCTCTTCGAGCCATGCAGTGAACGAGTCCATCAGCTCCTACACGAAAATGCAAGTTGTTAACATCTGCATGAATCGGTGTAATAACGAGGGGATACTTTGCGTACCTTGCTCAGCAACTTATCCTTCAGCATCTTCTGAAGTTTTGAAACGAAATCACACCCACAGATGTCCCGCAGCTTCTGAATGAGCACGATTTCCATGTCGTTCGAAGTGGACGTTCCTACACAAGAATAAGTCGTTAGAAACTCACCTTACATGTACTGAACGGAGCCAGATGCGCTCAAGCTAACAGTACCTTTGATGAGACGCTTTGCCAAAAACTTTGAGTAGTACTTCTTGAAAATATCTTTGTCGTCGATGAGGCAGAACACCACACTGATATTCTCGATTTTCTGCTCCAGCATATCGTCCAGAAGTGGAGGTAGCATGGATCGCGGCGACCCAGGCAGAAGTAGCGCACGACTGAATCCGTGCTTCTTGTCATGCGACATCAAGTAGTGTGTGTACTTTGCAAGTAATTCAGGAAGGCGCGGGTGGGAATTGGCAAACGCCCGACAAGCCTAGAATCGAAAGCGTTACAACAGCGATAAGCAACAGTGACATACTAGGAGAATAACTGAAGTCATCCATCTAAACAAACAAACCTGGTCGAGTGCTGTTCGCATTAGCGGGTGGTAGCCAAACGCATCTTTAATCAACTCGAAGTATTTGTTGCGGACTTGCACCAAGGCTTCGATGTAGCCCTCTGGGTTCTTCGTTGTTTCTTCTTGCTGGAAACTTTGGACGACCTCCATCCCACTTCGCTCAATGTACTTCTTCAAAATGTTCTGTAGGTATGGCATTCAATACCGCGATTAATAAACATGTTTACCACACCAGTTGACGCAAATAATAGTAGCAACCTTGAAAGACATCAGCGCATTCTCGTTGGCTAGCTCGGAGAACAAGGAGAACATTCGGTGTAGATCTTTCTTTTGATTGCTGATCAAGAAGTCCTCGGCGTCTTCACAAATCTGATCAGCATGTTCATCCACTAAGACGCGGCAACATGCTTGGCGAACTTGAATGACAGTGCTTCAGTAGACACAAAAGAGTGCATGCTTGTTAGTGTGAAACGTCACCACAATTCATAGACAGTGAGTCCAAGCATGACTAACGTCCGATGTAATCGAGATTCACAGCGTTTTTGCTCTTGAGCGCACAGAAGCTCAGCTTCTCGCAAGTACTCTGAGATTGTCACTCTGGACAGCAACTCTATCGCCTTCGCTGAGTAGTATCTGGCGGCGTCCTGAGAAGCATAAATACCCAGTTAGGTCTTTATCGTCGCGCGAGAAATGCGTAGCTCCTACCTCAAGGAAAGGCTGCTCGAGCTCTTCCCGGTAGAGGCTCATTTGGTCCTGCCTGCATAGCCCTAGACTAAAGTATGTCTGCAAATACATGTTTTTGTTAGAACGAGCTCCGCGCATCAAGAAGCAAGAATTAAAACCAAACCCACCTGGACTGAGCTGGCAATGCAGTCCCCATCTTCAAAGCGCTCACTTCTATCGTGTCGAGCTGCATGGAAAATGTGGATAATGGCTTTTACCAAACGCTTCTTGAGCTTGGAGAACGCAATGTCGTGCCAAATGTGGAGTGAAAGCTGTCCAACCAATAAATTGTAAGCGCTGCATTTTACGGCTCAGGGTGAATTGCACTGCACGTACTTCTGTGACAGGATACACCCCAGGAACAGGAGCTTGTCCGGTCTCGCAGTGGGAATACGAGATCCAGTAGCGGTTCTGAAGCACAACGAGCCATCTGGGGGGTAAGAAAACCTTCATTTGTAACAACACAACCAATCCGACGACTAACCAGGTAGCGGAAGAGCTCCGAAATGTAGCATGTCCCCGTGGTAAACGACTCAAAGGAGGTGCAGTAGTAGTTCAGGAACGCGGGCTCGCCGTCGATCGCGTTCAGCTCCTCCAAAATGGATTCCACATGTTTCACGAGCAGCCCTCGCAGTCGGAAGAACAGCATTTCCGCCTGTGGAGCGCCTGGGTTCGTGCAGATCTTGTAGATGCCACTGCCACGTTAAGCCACAGTGGAAGTTAGGTAAAGGCGCTTCAACTCGACTCATGGTCACGTCACTTACGAGTACATCTTGAGCCACTTCTCGTTCGTCAGCGTCTGCGGTGTTCCCGTGACCAGCGACGCCAGCGGTGGCTGCATCTCCCTCCATTCGTTCTCAAAGTTCACCTGCACCGACGGATACGAGGCGTTAGGTACAGCTCTGGCAGCGATTAGACGACGACGACGCGTTTGGCTCGCCCGTTACGAGGCACTGCATATAAAGGCATACACATACCGTCGACGTCTTCAACAGCGACATCTTCCTTCTCCTTTGGCAGCTTCTGGTGTCACTTCAGTCTCCGCTTCGATCCGCTTCCTCTTCAAGATCCGATACAAACTCTCACTGTAGCGACTCCTCAGTGCGGAATGGTCGGTTGCAACTTGAGAGGGGAAACGCTCCCCTGATTTTGCAACTGGTATATTGACCATCACTCTTTGCAGCCATGATCGACGCTGAGGTGGAGCTGGCACAGGTGGAGCAGGAGCTACACGAGGTGGAGGAGGACTTGAACGTGCTGCTGCTGCGTCAGAGCGAGCTGCTGGAACGGAAGAAGGAGCTGCGGGAGCAACTGGATTGCGAGCAGATTGGCGACGATGAAGCAAGACACACAGAAAAACCTCCGCTGGACTGGAAGGCTCATTTCCAGTGGACGGAGCAGATCCGCACGCTGCTGACGGATACAGTAAGGATGTTGTAACAAAGGCGTACTGGTGATGATGCACGAACTGACACTGGATGTTGCGTAGTTTCACTTACCGGCCTTCCGCTCGGTGCAGGAGGAGGTGATCAACGCGACACTGTCCGGGCAAGATCTGTTCGTTGTGATGCGATCAGGAGGCGGCAAGAGTCTTTGCTACCAGCTACCAGCGCTGCTTGACGGGGTACGTGTGCTGTAGTGTGTGGAGTTGACAGCTGATCTGACGGGCGTGTTGGCATTGCAGAATGCGGGTTTCACTGTTGTTATCTCGCCGTTAATCTCGCTCATCCAGGACCAGGTACAGGATGGAAGTCCTGCCCAGTGTTGCATTGTGAATAGTAAGGACATACCATGTCTAATTAGTCATATGTGTTGAGCGCAGGTGATGCTGTTCAACGACATCGCCGGCGAAGGAGCAGCATGCCAACTATCCGGAGAGCAGTCTCGTGCACAAGCATCGGCCATTTACAAGTCACTGCTGGCATCTGATAGTCAGCTAAAGATTCTGCTGATCACTCCAGAGAAGCTCATCAAGAGCAAACTACTAATGTCCAGGTTTGAGAAGGCGTACCAGACCGGGCGACTAAAGCGGTTCGTAATTGATGAAGCCCACTGCTGCAGTCAGTGGGGCCACGATTTCCGAAGTGTACGTTAAGGCTGCTCATGGAATCTATGAGGGGAAAACATGTTTACTAAATTGCTGTGTGTGTCTGTTCAGGACTACTCGAAGCTTGGTATCCTAAAGCGGCAATTCCCCAAAGTACCCATTTTGGCCCTGACAGCAACGGCCACGCCACGCCTGGCAAAGGATGTCAAGTCAATTCTCGAGATTCAGAATTGCGTATCATTTCGAACTTCATTTCTCAGAAATAATCTCCACTATGAGGTAGGCATGCATTCATTTGTGAAGTGTGAAATGAGGGTATGACGGCATTCTTGACTGCTATCGTGATGTACATGTACTGTAGGTTATGGAGAAGCCAGCAAAAGACGCCACAGCGATGGATTCCGTCGTCCGCCTTGTCAAATCTTTCTCGTCGAGTGATACAGGAATCGTGTACTGCCTAACGAGAAAGGAGACAGAACACGTGACGCAGCACCTTCGTCAAGCAAACGTTCGAGCGGCATGTTACCATGCGTACATGGAAGACAAGGAGCAAACTCATATGGCCTGGTTTCGCAACAAGCTCCAGGTCGTGGTAGCAACGATCGCATTTGGCCTTGGGATCAACAAGCCAGATGTGCGTTTCGTCATTCACTTTACGCTTTCAAAGGTGCGTATCCGTATTTTTCTGCGTAATAATGAAGTATCGTAATACCGTGGTTTGTATGGATGCTTACGTGTACTCTGATGAGGAATGCAGTCCATAGAAGGTTACTACCAGGAATCTGGGCGAGCGGGTCGTGATGGAATGCCCGCACGTTGTGTCTTGATGTACAAATCGTCAGACGTGTTACGCGTCTGCAACATTGTCCAGGCAGAAGTAGGGGGTATGCAGAATATGCGATCGATGATTAAGTACTGCGAGGAGCTTTCGCAGTGCCGGCAGTCTATGATGGCAGCATATTTTGGGTTCGTACTGAATGTTGTCCTTATTCATACGCTGATGTATTCATAAGGCTGCAATCGTGCTGTTTCACAGAGAGGGTTCAAATTCTTCTACTATATGCGATGGAGCATGCGATAATTGCAAGCGAGACTTTAACACTGAAGACACGGTGGATTTGTCGGAGCACTCAAAGGCCCTCATATCCATCACGGAGGATGCAAAGAGAATGTAAGTTATTGAGGACTCTGCTTTTGAATTAACTCGGTAAAGCTCACGCGAACTACAACCTGTTGCAGGGAGAGGCGTCTTACACTGAAGCAGCTTATTGATGAGTTCAAGTCCAGAAAGTTTGCTCAAGAATGGACAGACCTGGACCCAATGATACCATCAATGTCTCGGGCCCTATGCGATACTCTCGTTATCAACCTGCTGCTGAGGTGGGTATCTTCTACATAGTTGTAGTGTCCTTCATACATGTACATGAATCATGATACCCTGTATCTAACCTTTGGTTGCGTTGCGTACGTAGCAATGTTTTCCAGCCGGAGATCAGTTACACGGCGTATAACACAATTTGCTACCTGGTTCCTGGACCACGAGCTCAACACCTGAAGAAGGACCGGTTCCAAATTCAACTTCCACGGTGCCTTGTAGATGCGACTGAGATTTCGACGAGCGCTCCTACCCCCAAGCCGCCAAAAAAACGAAAGCGGTCACCTGAGGTGATCGAGATTGACTGACCATGTTTTATTGGGTACTAGGTGCTACATGTAGTATTCAATAGATTTGCATATTACGTCATGAAGTTTCACTGTTATTACCACTATGACGAGGGTATTTTGCAAGTGTTAGGCAAGGATAAGTGTTAGTATCACTCTGATGTTGCTCAAAATGGTCCGTCGAAGCAGAAGGAAACTTGAGAGACTGCAAGTGTCGGTTTGTTCTTGTGTGTGGTGAGCCGCTCTCGATACTGAAGTCCATAGCTCATTGGGGTCCCAGATCGAGAAGGAAGAGGTTCCGGGGGAGTGGGGGGTTTGATAGACAACTTTTGGCTGGAGTGACCCAGCATCAGGCGATGTGCTGCCGCTACTTGCATAGGACCCGGCACAACCAACGGCTTCTTATCAGCTGCTGCTGTCATCCACTGCGCTTTATCCGTTCCAGAAAACCCGAAGCAGTCTCGACCGAGTTGTTCTTTTTTCTGAGCACCTTTCAGCGGTGGAAGCACCACACCATTGCTATCAGTTTCTGGTCGACGATGCTGTAACGGTGCGGAGAACCGCAACTGTAGTTCATCGATGTACTGCTGCGCTGCATCCAACATTTTGCGATACTTCGAACTCTGCTGTGAATTCACCGGGGGTGGATATATTCGTTCGAAGTCAATCAGGTGCTCTTCATCAGCGACTTGCTCGGCCTCTTCGTCTTGCTGTTGAGCATTGTTGGTAGCAGGATCTCGAGGAGCAAAGTCGCTGATGCGCTTGCCATATTTTTGCTGGAGGCTACGACTCAGTTCGTCCTGGTTGTCAGCATACTTGCTCACAATTTTGTCAAGGTGACGCAATCGATCCGAGTTGAAGTGGGAGTAGTATTTGGTAAGCGCTTCACGAAGTTGGTCGGAGGTCAATGGCAACTGGATTCCCTTCTCGACTTCGGTAGTAACTTCGGGGGTACTTATTCGCGGCGATGGTGGAATTAAGGGTGGGAGCTCACTGCGCTGGTTGTCATTGACCACTGTACTAGATGCAGACTGACCTGAAATCGACGGCGGAGTGCCCCCGTAAAGTCTCCGCTGGAGTGCATGGGCCTGCTCAGTTTCATATCGTTCTTTATCATTGGCAACGATGTTCAATAGATCAAATGTTTGAGAAATGAGCGGCTCCTTGACACTCCAATCGAGTGGTGAGTCGCAGCCAAAACTTGGCAAGTGGTTGACCTCTAGAAGCCAAGGTTTGAGCTGCTCATCGATCAGTACATCCATGCCCAACAGTGCGAAAGAGCAGGAAGGTGGCGTCGATGAGCTAGCAGTTGCCGTCGGCTCGGTCGTATCATCATCAGCACTGCCTCCACTAATGCTCTCACCAGCACTGGCAGGACGAGCACCATTATTGTCGACCCCCTTGCTTGTGTCGCTAGCCTGAGGTCCCGAGCTGGGCACTGCGTCTGAACGTCGCACGTACTTTGCAAAGGTAGATCTATATTCTTGTGCCAGCGTAGGCTGCACAGACAGAATAGTCTTGAGGCAGATATCCCCAATTTGGTCCCAGATGGCGTCCACCTTCTCGCTTGGGAGAATCTCCTTCAGCCACGCGAAGAACCATTTGAGTGATCGTTTACTGCCTGTGCCTTCGGTACCATCTCCTTTATTGACTTCAAAGTTGTTGGAGTGTTTGTTCACCGCGTAGTTAGTAAGATGCATGAAGCGTTGCTCGAGATTGTCTGCGTTGGGGGTCACGTAGTCGGCTGTGCACATTCGCACCAAGCCATCCTTGAAAATATACACCTGCAGCGGTGAGCATGAAGTCACTAGTACGTAAATACGTAGATCAAACTTCTTGCCGTCAATGAGGAGAGGTCGAGCCACATATTGCTGAGCGACGAGAACGTCACCACGCGGTATCTGTGCGAGTTTGCGGGTGAGGAAGACTCCGCGTCCTTGGCACATGTGGTCGGGCTTCACGATGAATGTACGTTGGCTTTCACCGTCCGAGTTGAAATTCTGCTGGAATTCGTACTGGTCGAAAGGTAGGATCCATGTCCGAGGAACAAAGTCGTACTCATCGGGGAATAATTTCTTCATCCGTTCAAGGTTTCGTGCCAGCTTGGACTTGCAAGCCAAGTTGGCCATCCCGGGAAAGTGGTTCACCTTCTGGTACGGTAAGAGCGCCTTGAACGTCGGGAGGATGTCGGGAACGTCGATCCAGTGCAGATTGCACACGGACGGCTTGCCTTCGGGCTTCTCGTCCGTCACGAGCTTCCAACCGCGAGCTCGGGCCACACGACGCACTACCTCGTACCTGCACAGGGTCACATTTATCCTCACGCGCGTGGTTTTTCGTTTTGAAGTCCTCTTGCCCTCCATCGAGACGACCAGTCCCCCAGTTTTTGTCGCTATGAACCGATCGCACCGGTGCAATCAGAAGTGACTTTGACTTGGAGCTATCGGGAGAACACGTAGCATCAAGGTCTATTTGCGGGGAAACGTCACGGAGAGAAACCACAATTCTTCGCGTACGGACATTACCACTATAAATATGACCTGCACTCCCCCCCCCCTCCCCGTGCACAATGGCCACACACAGAAGCTGAGCATATTGAAAGGCAGTTAAATTGTCAACAAAGCAACTTCCAACACCGCACACCAGCCCTTTAAAAACGCTGCCACCATCTAAAGAGCGCTCCGGATAATGGTGTCAAACTCGGGCTTGAGCGACGCTCCGCCCACGAGGAACCCGTCCACATCCGCCAGTCCGATCAGCTCCTTGCAGTTCTTCCCATTCACGGAGCCCCCGTAGATAATCCGCACACTGCTCGCCACACCACTCGACACGTTGCTCGCAATCCAGAGCCTCAGCCTCTGGTGCGCCTCTTGCGCCTGCGCAGGGGTAGCGACAACCCCCGTCCCAATGGCCCACACCGGTTCGTAGGCGATCACCACACGCCCCCACTCCTTCTCGTCGATGATGGTCGCCAGCGCCTTCGTCTGGCGCGTCAGCACGTCGAGCGTCCGCCCCGCCTCGCGCTGCTCCAGCGTCTCGCCGATGCAGAAAATGACCTGGAGGCCGAGATCCAGCGCACGCTTCGTCTTCTTGGCCGCGGCCTCGTCCGTCTCGCCGTAGTACGCGCGGCGCTCCGAATGGCCCGTGATGGTCCACGAGATGCCGAAGTCCGCGAGCTGCTCGGCCGCGATCTCCCCCGTGAAGGCCCCGAGCCCCGTGAGACTCACGTCCTGCGCGCAGACGGCGATGTGGCGCTGCAGCAGCTGCAGCACCAGGTCCAAGTGCAGCGACGGAGGCGCCACCACCACGTCCACGTGGGAAGGGTCCACGACGCTTCGGTTGAGGATGGTCACGAGGTCACGGACGGAGCTGCGGGTCCCGTTCTGCACGACGATGCACAGTGAGGTGCATTAGAAACGCACACAGATTCCGGATTGCCGACGACGTACGCATTTCCAGTTGCCGCCGATGAGGTATTTGCGAGGCATGGTGCCGCAATGTGGGGGTGGGGAGTTGATAGTGAGGCGAGCGGATCCGTTGGCGGGGTGTTGACGTCAGCGGTTGTAGTTGAAGTGGGATGCAACTTGGCTTTTGTATGCTTGTTTCTGGCATTTGAATATGGAAGTTCTTTATGGCAAGTTGATGTGTCTGTGAGCGAGTATTTGGCAGGAGGCTCCCATCGACGCTGAGCTCATGGTCACAACCTCTGCTGCGCTGTGAACAACGATCCGAATGCGCTTGCTTTTAAAAAAGCATATGCAGATATGCTACGAGTTTCCGAATAGACTAACAGTTCGGGTTTGTGAATTCTGGAGTAGAGATCGCTGATACTTCATGTAGATGACGGCTGCAGTTGCTTCTCGTGCTCCATGAATTCAACTTGCTCAGCAAGCGAGCTGATCGAAGTTTCAAGCTGTGCGATGATTTGCGCCTCAATAGGAGAGATGTCAGGTGCTGCTGTTGCTTTCGTTCGAGCTTCCAACTCCGCTCGAAGCTGCCGGTTTTCAGTCTACCCAATGCAAACACGAGTCAGTGGCTAAAACTATTCAGCGCACATCGCGGTTCTCATGAACGGCTTGTCGAACACGAGCTGCAGATGAACCTTACCTCGACCTTGCTCACGTATTCTTGAGTCTTTCTCCTCTCCGCCTCAAGAGAGCTCAATCTTTCAATAAGATACTCGATCTGTCGAACAAAAAAATTCCAGTCAGTTTTTTTTGCTGCGCTTCGTCTACAAATCGGCAATCATTTCAGCCTAAACGGACCGTTTTCACATGACTGGCTGCTGTCGACGCTGCCAGTTCATCGTCGTCTTCATCTTCACCCTCCGAGTTGTTGTTGTTGCCCTTGCTGCTACTTGCACTAGACGCACGGGCTTCATTGTTGTGGCTTGCAGTCGACCGGGGATAAACGCTATCAGCTCGACCTTTTGGAGACGCCAAAGTAAATCGGTTGGACGCCGTCCTAGCCGTGCCGACACTCCTCGCTGCCGCACCTTTTCCTGGCGACTCCAGATAGCAGATTTCAACCACTTTGTCTTTATCAACACCCCACTCAAGTAGCAAACCGCCAAGCGCCATTCGTTTTTCACGAGACTCAGTCGCCACTTGTTGAAGATAACGATTGCGGCCATGCAGCATAGAGTCCAGAGTCGCTAGTGTGCTTGTCCCCACTTTGACATCAAAACGATGAATACGATGTGAGTACCTGTCAACTGTCAGTTTGAAATTTAGATCATTTGAGTCTGTACCTGGATCTTTCATGCCTGCAAGGGCGAGAACTGCTAGTGTTTGATTGCTCTTGGTCAGGGTATGGATAAACACTTCCATTCCTCGCTGTGAGACGTGGTTCCCTCCAAGATTCAAGCCTAAACGTCCAGGATTGTGAGCAAGAAGAAAGTGCCAAGGTCTGCTATTTGGTCAGCGCAAGCAGAGACTTACCCAGCACCCACTTGTCGTTGTGAAGTGCGTCGCACACCACTTCAGCAGTCTCGTCACCGAGGTTGTTGCGCGCTAAATTGATTAAAAGATCGGGCGATGATGGGGTTGCGACTTCACCACGCAGACTTGAACTCCAAATCCCTTCGTCTTTAATCACACCGTGAAGCTAACCACCACACCAATATCAGTTCGAGTAAAAAAAACAGCAGCAGACACCCGAACTTGACGTGACGATCTCCTTACGGTGATGATTTTGGCGATATGCTCTTTTGCCTTGTCGGTAAGGCTGCATCCCGCCAAGGAGATCAAGTGCAGCTTGGGGCATTTTCCGAGGGCTATCGCTATAGCTGCAGTATCGTCAAATGGCAAAGAAGCATCAGGGGCCTGCAATGCGAAAAAACAACCGAGGTATTCAAGTTCAGGCTGTACCTTCAAGTCCCTCATCCCCCAAGTTAGAGCCGTTCAGGCTGACGTCTTCAAGTTGGTGGCAGTGAAAAAGAGCCTATAACGACAGAGCGCACGCCGAAGTCCATGAACACATTCATCCCCATAGTTTCTTTCTTGCACACGCACCTTCGATAGAAGTGGGACAAGCTCAGGAGAAATCTTCAGTCCAATGAGGTGAAAACGCACCAAATCTGGCGTCTTGTAGGCTGATGCACTGGCCGACCTAAAAATGCATGAAGCACAGAAGTGAGCCCCCGTTGATGGATATTCTGCTCGTATATAGGCATGCAGCGGATTGCTCACTTTACAACGAGCGATGCTCCCTCGCTTTCGTACGCGTGCGCTCTTTTGATCCCCAGACGATCAAACTTGGTACGCAAATCTACAAAGCAGGACGATCGCTGGTTACAGGACGAGCAACATTGATGGCCGCCACGGATACCACGACAACGGACCTCGGTTTATCGTGACGGACCCAAGCGAGAGGCTGATGTGCGTGCAGGTCTTGGTTTTCTGGAGAAATCCCATGTTGAAAGCTAGCTACCTCGATACAAATACAGCATCTTAATGACAACCACAATGTCAACCCCTTCCAGTGAGGAGACTCGTCAACGCTCACCTCTCCCTCCCCAAAGCGGTCAAGTTTGAGCGCAAAGCGGGCCTCTCGCAATGCCGTCAGCAACCTCGGGTCTGGATCCGCGTGCTTCTCGACACAACCATTCAGATATCGTCTTTGGTCGGGGGTGTAGCGCTCTTTCGACCTCGAGCTCGCGGCCTGGCTGGAGCTCGCACTAACGCGTCGCTTTTGTGCCTTGGCAGCCAGCACATTTTGCTTGCGCTTGTACGCGTCGATGGAGAACGGCGTCGCCATCACGAGATCAACAGCTTTTATCAGCAAGGCCCGAGTGACCACGTCGCTTCGCTAGCGGGGGTTTCGTGGTACTTAGCAGCTCACAGTCAACCAAATTATTATCAATCGATAAACTACATGTGACATAGACAAACTCTCCTACTTGCTGCCCTCTGAGTAGCAAACATCTTCGATGTCACGGCACTACACACAGTGCATTACGCGGCCGCCTCTGTGCGAGTCAAGGACGAAAGTACGAAGGCTCAGCTAGCCCAAGCACAAGGTCACGTCTTGCTCCACGCACGTCTCCATTTTTACTGTATCGTGGCGCGGCTACTGGCAGTTGTGCTGGAACTCGCGCTGCGGTCGACTCGCCGTACGTCTCAGGGACGAACTTGAGTGACAACACGCAGAAGATGTCTGCTGTTGCAGCACTCCCTCTTGGATTGCACCAGTAGGCCGGTGTACGCGCATTGGTGTTTACTTGTATGTACCATTTCAACTTCGGAAACTGTGCGAACTAATCATCTCCATCGGCTCGATATCACAAAAAAAAACTCTCCTTTGCCGGCTGGTCGATCACACTGTCGTCTCCAAGTTGCGTGCCAGTACCGACCGGTGGTGGCACTACAACTCGCCACACAAAGCGAAGTTCTTGAAGAGGATCTGCCAACTGCAGCCATGCGCCTTCTCGGTATCGCGCTGGTAGCTCTCGTCTTACTTTTATAACCTCGACAGAAGCGGAAGTTCTCGAACGGGTTGGCATTCACGAAGAAGCGCAGGAGAATTGGGTAGAAAGCGAAGACGTGCAGAAGGAGGCCGCAGATATCGCACGCGCAGTAGACCGCCACGCCTTTGATGAGTTCCTTGAGGTGACGCGAATTGGCGATTGCTGCCGCCAGCAGCGAGCAGATCGCCACCGGCGTGCACTTCCGTATCCGCTCTGATCCCATTGGGTGATATCTTGAAGGAGAAATTACAAATCAAGCCTCCTCCCGCTTCACACGACCTTCGCGTCACCTCGACCTAAAAGATCGTAAGCAGCAGGGGGAAATCCCACAACGCAAAGGAAGGAGAAGGCCCCAGCCAGCAGCATGAAGGAGAAGGCCCCAGCCAGCAGCATGAAGGAGACGGCGCAGATCCCCGTGCCGAGCAAGGACCCTGTGGCCAAGGACGACAAGGCGCCCGACGCCGCCAAGACCGCCAACCCGGCGGAGGATGCGCCTGCCGAGGAGGAGCTCGTACGTAGTCGTCCGCCCCTCAAAAACCCTCGGGATCTTGCGGGCCCTAACTCCTTTATGTGATGATATTCCTAGTCGGAGGAGGATCGGAAGCTCAAGGAGGACCTGGACACAGCCGTGACCCGAGTGTGCGACCCGAAGGAGCAGGTGGGCGTCAAACAGCTGGCGCTGGAGCTGCTGCGCCGCGAGATCCGCTCGGCCACGTCGTCCATGACGTCGGTGCCCAAGCCCTTGAAGTTCCTGCGGCCGTCCTACGAGGCCCTGAAGGCGGCCTACGTGGCGTTCCAGGCCGGCGAGGCCAAGAAGCTCATGGCCGACGTGCTGGCCGTGCTGGCCATGACCATGGCCAAGGAGGGCTCGCGCGAGAGCCTCCAGTTCAAGCTGCTGGGCAACAACACGGACCTGGGCTCGTGGGGCCACGAGTTCGTGCGCTCGCTGGCCGGGGAGGTGGGCGAGGAGTACAACGCCCGCCTCACGGCCGAGGACGCCGTGGACCCGGACGTGCGCGACCTGCTGGAGATCGTGGACGCCATCGTGCCGTTCCACATGCAGCACAACGCAGAGCCCGAGGCGATTGACATCCTCATTGAAGTGCAGCAGCTGGCCAGGCTGCTGGACAGCCCGGACATTGACGAGAAGAACTACCAGAGGGTGTGTCTGTACCTGTTGGCCTGCGCCGACTTCATGTCGGACGCAGACGATCTCGTGAACCTCTTGAACACGGCGTACTCGCTGTTCCTGCGGCTCGAGCAGTACCCGGACGCCCTACGCGTGGCGCTGCGCGTCAGCAATGATGACTTTGTGGCCGAGGTGTTCCAGAAATGCAAGGACGACGTGGTGCGGAACCAGATGGGGTACATCTTGGGCCGCCAGCGCTGCTTCTACGAGGACGAGAGCGAGGCGTCGGCGAATGAGATTATTGGCAACGCGGACTTGAGCGACAAGTTCCTTGCGCTGGCTCGTGATCTTGATGTGATGGAGGCCAAGACCCCCGAGGACATTTACAAGTCGCACCTGTCGGAGACGGCTAGTGTAGGCCGCGGTCGCGACTCGGGCTCGCAACCTGCGGACTCGGCGCGTGCTAACTTGGCTTCAACCTTCGTTAACGCTATGGTGAACGCTGGTTACGGAACGGACAAGCTGATGACCCCGGAGGGCAACACGTGGCTCTACAAGAACAAGAAGCACGGCATGATGAGTGCCGCTGCGTCGCTTGGTATGATCATGCTCTGGAATGTCGAAGAGGGTATCACGCAGATTGACAAGTACCTTTACTCTGGCGATGAGTACGTCAAGGCCGGCGCTATCCTTGGTGTTGGCGTGGTCAGCGCTGGTATTCGCAATGACTGCGATCCTGCCCTTGCACTGCTGTCAGAGCACATCGACTCAGGCAACTGCTCCATTCGTTGCGCTTCTTGCTTGGGTCTCGGCATTGCGTACGCGGGCTCGGCTCGTGAAGATGTATCCGAGCTGCTGATTCCGGTGGTTTCTCACGCTGACGAGAATGCTGACATCCAGGAGGTGTCGTACGCTGCACTGGCGCTTGGCATGGTTGAGGTGGGCACTTGCGATGAAGAGGCTGGAAGTGTGCTCATGCAGAGATTGATGGAGAGCTCAGATGCGGAGTTGGACTCTTCATGCGCTCGCTTCCTTGCTCTCGGCCTTGGCCTACTGTATCTTGGGTGGGTAATGTGTCACAGTGTTTAATGTATTGAGCAACGGTAAGGGTTCTAACTTGAATTTGTCGTGCATTGCTTTGACAGTCGCCAGGAGCGTGTGGAAGCTATGCTGGAAGCTGCCAAGACCATTGAGCACAAGATGTCGAAGTACCTGGCTATCACACTGGAGACCTGTGCGTACGCTGGCTCAGGCAACGTGTTGAAGGTACAGCAGCTTCTGCGCACCTGCGCTGAGCACATTGAGGACCCCATGGAGGCTCAACACCAGAGTGTTGCTGTGCTCGGCATCGCTCTGGTCACGATGGGAGAAAACATCGGCACTGAGATGGCGATGCGGTCGTTTGACCACTTGCTGCAGTACGGCGAAGTGGCTGTGCGGCGCGCTGTGCCTCTGGCGTTTGCTCTGCTGAGCGTATCCAACCCGGAGTACGCACTGATTGACACACTGTCGCGCCTTACGCACGACGTTGACTCGGGTGTCGCTCAGAATGCTATTCTAGCGCTTGGTCTTGTTGCGGCCGGCACAAACAACTCGCGAGTCGCTGGTTTGCTTCGTCAGTTGTCCGAGTTTTACAGCCGGGAGGCAAACCACCTCTTCGTTGTTCGTATCGCCCAGGGTTTGCTGCACATGGGCAAGGGCCTGATGACCCTGCACCCGTTCCACTCAGATAGATTGATCATGTCTCGTGTGGCGGTGAGCGGTCTGCTGACGATCCTGCACGCTTCGCTAGATATGGAGCACACTATCCTGGATAGTTCCCACTACATTCTCTATTGCATCGCCACAGCAATGCAGCCCCGTATGCTGATCACGCTTGATGAGGAGTTGAATCCGCTTCCTGTTTCCGTTCGAGTCGGCCAGGCGGTAAGTCTTTTGCTGCTTGTGGAGTGTAGTTTTTTTTTCTTTGCAGTTATACTTACTGTGTTGTATTACTTGTGCGCGAATTGCAGGTTGAGATTGTGGGTCAAGCTGGTCGCCCCAAGTCAATCACAGGTTTTCAGACGCACACGACGCCTGTGCTGCTGAACGTGAAGGACCGCGCGGAGCTCGCGACTGAAGAATACCTCCCGCTCACGAACGTGCTAGAAGGTGTTGTTATCCTCCGAAAGAACCCGGACTACGAGCCGGAGACTTAAACAAGGAGGGAACGAGGGTTTAGGAGGGCCGGCCAAAGGAAATGAGGGCGCTGTTGTTCTGCAGCCTCCGGTCTCTCCTGTCTCCTCTGGCTAGTGATAACCAGGCCAACACACAAAATACCTTTATCGCGAATACTACATGTACTCTCGATGCCTATTTGCCGCAACGTCTGATGTACTGCGTGCGATTTCAGGGTCAGCTTTTTTTCTTGGTGATCGTTATTTTATCGCCTGGACTGTTTCGTTGTGCCTCTTCGTACAAAAGAGATTTTTGCTACAGTCCGAAAGAACAGTGGTGACGGCGTTCCTGTCTGGGGCTTCGTCAGGCATGATCTCTACTACGGCTACGGCAGGAGGCCCAACCGCCCCCAGGCGCAGCGAGGGAAACGTGGCGCTTGGATTGTTCAGTAAAATTGCCGCAGCGCGCAAGGAAAACCTCTCGACTTTCGTAGGTGTTCATTAGCTGTGGGCATCTCTCTTTCTGCACTGTTTGATGATTAACATCGCTCGCATACAGAGTAAGGCAGCCGCTGGGGACTTGGGACCGCCGGGCCGGACATTTGAGAAGAGAGCGATGGCAGCAGGGGCGAGTCATTTTCCAGAGCTCAGTGATCCCAGCAGTGTGTTTTCTTGCCTAAACAGCGTGCTGATTGTTGGAAGCCTAGAAATGATCTGACCGGCTTCCTTGCTGTGCAATCCAGCCCTACGGACGCCAGTGATTAACGAGAGAAAGCCAAATTCGCGTTCCTACCCGCAGAACCTACAATGGACAAAGCAAAACGTGCCCGAAGAGCCATTAGGAGCAGTGGGCTCCCCCGCTACTGTCAACGGCACAATTTTCAGCGCGCCGGGGCCCAATCGAGCGGTTTCTGCTCACGCACAGCGCTCAACACCAATAGGGTTGGTAGCACCAGCGAGTCGGAGGCGGCATCTTCTGCCTCCGCATCAGCAGCTTTACCACCAACGGCGGTCCACGGTTGACTCGGTGAGCACGTTAGGTGACGCCATTCTTGAGATGCTGAAGTAGTACTCATCAATTTTATAATCCGCGTTGGTATTTCAGCCCACAGAGATGCTAAAATGTGATCGAGAGGTTCCCATCAAGGAGCCACCAGCAAGGCCTGCCACTGCTAGTGAAGTATGTATTCACTGTGTTGAGTGTAGAGTGGAGTGCCGTCACACACTGGCGTAGCCAACAAGACTAACCAGCACATCTGAAATCGTCAGATCCTAGACAACCGGTATCCAGGACACCAGGACAACATAAGAGGCTACGTAAGGTACGAAGAGCTGCTGTCAGTGACTACGTCGAATATCTGAAGTAACCTCGTTTTTTCTTCATTAGGAGGCCACCCGAAGCATTATCGAGCTCACTAGATTCGTCGATTCCTGTAAGCAAGTATGGCCGATTTACACTATTATGAGCTTTAACGATTCTATATTTTACATGAATGCAGACACAGGGCTGGCACCGTCACGGAGAATTACCGCACTCGCTACAAACAGGGGTTGTTGATCCTCGATTTAGTGGTGATAAGCCTCATCATACACACATGGCATCTGCTAGTGATATGAAGCACCAAGGAGCCGGAGAACACGCCGTAAGTACTCCGAACCAAGAGGTACGAAGGAATAGAGACTTACTACAAGAAACAAATTGTACGGCCGCTGACCTGACGAAGGATAGGTGCACTTTGCAGTGACTGCGGAGATCCCAGGGGTACCGATCGTCTATCGGAATCAAAAGGTAAGCATGTCAAGCGCTCTCTCATTTTCGTAGCGTTCTGATCAAAAACATGTTCACTCTCTGTCGCGTATCAGACAAAAGCATCGAATCCGGAGCGTTTAAATCTCGATCGTCGTAACCTCCCAGTGATTCCTCTTCTTGAAGGCGAGCAGATTCTCCGACTTCTCAATCTTCAAAATAATGTCATCCGGCGGATAGAAAACTTACTGGGGCTGCCGAATCTTATATTCCTCGACCTGTACAACAATCGCATCGAGGTAACATCAACGCACACTTCATCTGTGGCCTTTATGGCTTACTTATTTGTGCTTCTGCTGGTAGAAACTCGAGAATTTGCACCTGGTGCCGAATCTACGAGTACTCATGATGGGGAAGAACCGACTTCGTACTGTTGAAAATCTAGAGTGCCTAAAAAAACTGGACGTGCTGGATTTGCACAGGTACGCGTATATCTGCCGCAATATCAAATGCATAAAGGATATACTTTGACGAAAATATTCGTTGATCACACCTGAAGCAACGAAATTGAGCAGATGCAGAATCTGAATGAGCTCACAGAGCTGCGGGTGCTAAATCTTGGTGGCAACATGATCTCATCAGTAGAGAATATCGACAAGTTACTGTTACTGACCGAGTTAAATCTTCGGCGAAATCGAATCAGCCGCATCGGAGCAGTTGGCAAGCTGCCTTCGCTGTTAAGGCTGTTCCTGTCGAACAACAAGCTTGAGACATTCGAATCGATAGAGCCCCTATTTCAGGTTCGTGGGTCTGTTCTGTCATCGTTGTTGGGCGTTACCGCTAACTAATGTGTCGTGTAGGTTTCGTCCATCAACGAGTTGCGTTTGGACTCGAATGGAATCTGCGCGTCTAGCCAGATGGAATATCGTGGGCGTATGATACGTGGCTTCCCGTCACTGAAGCATTTGGATTTAAAGCCTTTAAGTGATGCTGACAGGAAAGAAGCTCTGCTGCATGCCAATTCTCCAAGCAAAGGTGGAATCAATGGCGATGACGCTGAGGCGGCTGCAAGGGCACAAGTGATTTCATGTGTCAAGGCAACGTGGGAGCAACGTGTGCAGCCCGTACATTCCCGCAATGACTCACGAGACCTGTCAATCCTTACGTCTTGGGGGCTCCCTGCTCAAGAAGACTTGGTTTCACGTGTCGGATACGAAGAGCGTGAGATCGCGCCCACGAACCGCGAGGAACCAACCGTGTACAGCAACAACGCGGGCTTCTCCGAGGTTGAGGTGTACGGTGACTGCCGTGTTCTTGTAGTTTACGGAGACGCGCTAGACGTGCTTGAGCTGACGAAAGCTCCCGCGTTGGTGAACGCAATTTCCTTCCGATACGTGAATATTAACAAGATCGTGGCTGCAGTCAACAGTGCCACGAACGGCACTTTGAAGCTTTTCACGCGGTTAAGGAGGCTTATTTTCGCGTACAACGAGCTGCACTCTTTTGAGGAGCTGCTGTGGCTGAGCACTATAGGCTCGAAAGCTGAAGAGGTCGGTATTCAGGGCAGCAACCAGGATTGCGGACTGCTTCGAGCGCTAATATTGTGGTTTTCAGGTATTTATTTCGCAGAATCCCGTGTGTGGCAAGACTCTTCTCAAGCGATATATCGGCGCCCGGGTTAGCGTACGTCAAATACGTCGATGCGAGTCTCCTGTCGAGCTCATCATGCTGATATGTGCTTTCCTTGGCAACGATAGAACACTTTGCGCCTCAACGGTGAAGAGATCACCCCAACGGATCGAAATGTGGGCAAGCAATTGTTCCCGAAACCCCTTGTCCCTCGTGTGCGGACACTACACGACAACCCCGAGCCCAGCTCACTGCTACCTTCAAAAGCACGTGTAAGAGAGGTCAAAGACACGAAGTCGTCTCGGTCAGCATCAGCTCTGTTCGCCACGGCCACATCCTCCGTTGTCACGGAGATATTCGACGCCGCATCCGACATCGAGAAGAAGACTGCGGTGAGTCGCCCACTCGCTCTGGATCAAACCCTGCTCCATTGTCACATCACTTCACACATTGCTGCTTGCGGATGCAGGCGCTGGATCAAGCGTGGAAGGGCATTCTCCTATCTATCGTCAAGGTGCGTGTGCCCTGACCACGACGGCTCTCACTGCCAGCTTGTTCTAACGCGCGTTGTCGTCACCAGGAAACGCTGCAAGACATTGAGCGCCGCGACAACTTCATGTCCGGTTGTCTCGACAACCTGTAGCCTCCATCAGTCCAGTCCAGTTTTTGCAGCCTCAAGGAACAACAACAAGCACAGCATCCAGTTTAACCGCACAAGAAGGGGCTCTGCCGTCTATTCCTCCGTCTCCATCTTCTCTTCCTTCTTGGCAACCTTCTTCTTCTCCTCCTCGTCCACGTCCATCTCGCCACGCGCCTCCCTCTCCATCTGACGCATGCGCATCCGTCGCAGCACCTTGGTCGAGACCTTCTTCACCACCGTCTTGCTCTCCTTCTTGGCTTTCTGTACAAGTTGCACAATAACAACAACCAACACATTGATACAAAACCGTCAGAAGAAAAGAAAATCACATGCGAGCGGTGCGGTGGGCCAATGGGACGCACCCGCTCGCGCTTCTTCATGAGCTTCTCCTTGCGCAGTCGCTCCTTCTCCACCTCGACCTCATACTGGGCCTTGATCTTGGTGCGGTTGTTCTTCCTCGACATGGCTGCACTCCGATATTACCGATCGACCGATGATTAACTGACTGTGTCGCTTCATCGGAGTCCACCGATCGAGAATCGCTATTGCACCACACCATCTGTACATCAAACATATTTTCACCCAATCACAAGTGTGGATCCGCTGTGACACAGTGATTTTGGGACTCATAGAGTTTGCCATGAAGGGCCGACGGCAGAGTGCCCAGGCGCGCTCGCTGTACCACCTGCTGCCTGCAAGCGTCCGGTACGTTAGCCCGGTCGTCGTGGGATAAAATGCAATTGTTTCCGTGTATATAGCGCTGTTGTTGTGTCTGGAATGACAAGTAATTGGACGACCAGGCGGACGCTGGCGGGTGTGTCACTGGGCATCTCCATTGGCGTCGCGGGGACTTTGATACTGCTGGGGGTTGAGCAAGAGGAAGAGAATAAGACTGGGAGACCACGTGTTCCAATTCCTATTGACCGCAAGCCGTTGGAGCCCAAGACGCTGCCCAAACATGAAGCGCTGCGGTACGGAACGCCCTCGGACTCGAATGTGCACGTGCGCTCGGGATACGTCGTGTCCTATGACTACCGGTGCGTGTACGCATTGATAGTACTAGCAAGATATAATTTTCTTTTATTGTCAGGCTGATGGAGCTGGTGCTTGATCGGACAGCACGCGCAACGCTTCGTGGGTGATGGAGTACTTGACCAAGAACTCGCTGCGCGTCGAGCAAGAGACGGATCGAGCGAACTCCAAGTTTGCGGTGGATAAGGGTGTCCCGGAGCAGTTTAGAGTGCACCCGAACCGGTACCTGAAGAGTGGCTATGACAAGGGCCACCTCGCACCAGCTCGTACGTTGCTCGGACGATGGGATCTGCTACGCCTGCAAGGTGCTGACTTGCGCGATGCCTTTGATCTTGTTTGATGAATTCAGGTGACATGAGCCACTCCCAGCAAGCGATGGACGAGAGTTTTCTCATGACCAACATGTCGCCGCAAGTCGGTGTAGGCTTCAACCGTGGCTACTGGGCACGCCTCGAAGGGTTCATGCGCCACCTGGCTGGCAAGTACGATTCTATCTACGTCATCACCGGACCGCTGTTTCTACCGAAGGTGAGCTACTGGTAGTCATTAACATTGGCTTCTGGAGAGTGTTTTGCTGATACTCGGAATGCCAGAAAAACAAGCGAACTGGAGAGTACGAGGTGTCGTACCCTGTGCTAGGTACTCCGCCGGATGCCGTCGCTGTTCCCACGCACTTCTTCAAAGTAGTGCTGGGCGAAAAGTGGGGAGGGAAAGGTTTTGCCACGGCGGGTTTCATTCTGCCAAACAAGGTCATCCCAGAGAACAAGAACCTGCGCGATTTCCAGGCACCGCTTGACGTCATCGAGAAGCAGGCTGGACTGCTCTTCTTCGATAAGGTATTTCCCACCTTCAGATTGCCGTGCTGGCGTGGACTCTTGCTAACTTTCCATTTCTGTTGTGTTCGTGTGCACAGCTGGATGGGGTTGAAAAACTAGACTTGTGTAACGAAACAAAGTGCACACTTGCTGCTGCATACCGCAGAGCTTCGTCTACCGAAGCTCAGTGAAAAGCAAAAATGCATTTGCTTATCCTAACGTAATGCAAAGTTAATTGTCTAGAGGCAGGGGCGGCTCAGGCACAGTTACTTGTGCGGCTTCTGCGGTCCCTTACCTCGCTTCTTTGGTCGGCCCTGGAAAGGGAGCGGCCGTCCTCCGAAAGTGTGCGGAGGGCCAAACGGACCCGGAAACGGAGCCATTGGTCCACGGGGGCCCTTGTGATTCTGTTTCTTGCCTTGGGAAGCGAGCTGGCATGTGGTGGTATGGCCCTATTGAATAAACCGTACACGTTAGCGATGCGAAAACCACGGATGAAAACGCTCCGCACAGGACGTACATCGATCTCGTTTGTCGGGGTTTCTAGCGCAGCAACCGCTCCTGCCTTCTCACGATATGTAACGAAGGCATAGCCTTTGCTCAACTTTGTCATGCGATCACGTACCACCCTGAGGTGTTCCAGCGCACCAAATTTCTTGAACTCTTGGCGAAGAGTTTCTTCCGTCGTGTCAGGCGAGAGTCCAAATACAAACAATCTCCGATCCACCGTCTCTTTCTCGAATTTCGCGTGCTTGGCGTGCTGTTTCTCGTCATGTGCCTGTTGCTGCGGATGCATCTGCATTGGAAAGACCGAACCTGGCATCTGCACACCTGGCCTAACAGGATCCAAACGGCACGACACCTTGCATCCCTGTAAACAAAACAACATACTGTTCAGCCACCCTGGAAAAGAAACCACCAGCCAATAGCAACGCACATCAATGACAATCGACTTCTGCGCGAGGGCTCGCATAGCAGCTTCCACGTCGGTGAACGTAACATTTCCGAAGCCACGAGACTTGCGCGACTTTCTGTCAGTGATGACCGCCGCATGTTCGATCTCGCCGTAAGCTTTAAACGCCTTCTTGAGCTTTTTCAATTTGGTTTTCAGCGCCAATCCATTCACGAACACCTTCCTGTGCTCCAGACCGGACCCAGCAGCGGTCTTCAGGTCAGCGTAAAACTCGTCATGTTGCGCTGCGCTGCAAAGTCGACACACCCCGCAACAAAAACGCAAAAATCAGTAACCCGACGTGTCCAAGTCTGCAAAGCACAAACAGCGTACGCGTTCGCCATGATCTCCACCAGCTGCTCCCACGAGAACGGCTCCAGCATACGCCGCACCGTGTGCATGCGGACGTCCTCGTCTCCCAGTTCTTGCTCCTTTTCATTGTCCTTGTCCGGCTGCTGTTCCTCCTTTTTCTGTTTCTTCTTCTTGGGCTCCTCCGTCGGCTTTACTTCCTCTTGCTCCCCTTCACTCTCAGACGCCTCTTGCTTCACTTCCTCTTCCTGGTCCTCTTCCTGGTCCTCTTCCTGGTCCTCTTCCTGGTCCTCTTCCTGCTCTTCTTCCTGCTCTTCTTCACTCTCCGAGCGGTCGGAGCTGCTCGCAGTCTCCCGTTCCACTGGCGTGTTCTCCTCTTCACCCTCAGAGCTGTCGTTCTCGTCCTTCACTGCCTCCTCTTGTTCCGCTTCGCTGTCCGCGTTGTTGTCGCTCTCACTCTCCGTCTCGTCGTTCTCACGCTCGCTCTCGCTCTCATTCTCCTGCGCCTGCTCTTCCTCGGAAGAACTGGAGGGACCGGAGGAGTCCTCCACCACGGCGACCTCCTTCAGCTTGCGCTTCTTGTTGCTGCTCGGGGCCATCGCTCGCACTCGCAATGACACAATACCACAAAGTGAACCGCATTATTGGCTGCGGGTGTCACTCCGTATTATCCACCAATCCTCGGAGTTTAGTTTGTTTTCAGCGAATCAGATACTGTAGAGCTATTGCGGGAGCTTCAGTATTGAAGTGGCGAGGAGCTACGCTAGTCCCCATGAGTCTTAACGAGCACGACGCGGCGCTGTCGGGCCTCATGGGCGTGGAGAAGACGCCGCCGCCCGCGCCGCTGGTCCGCGCGCTGGGCCCGCAGCAAGCCGAGATCGTGGTCAAGCGCAACCAGTCCAAGTACGACTTCGTCAAGGTGCGCGTGTGGGTGGAGGACCACGTCTACGTGCTGTCTCGCTACCTACTGTGCCGCGCGCTGGTCAGCGCCAAGGTCGGTTACTGCTGCGCTTTAATGGGCGGACTTAAGGGAGGGGGGGCTTAAGTGAGGGGTCGATGTGGTAGATCAATTCGAGGGATGCGGTGCAGATTTCGCTGGACTTGAAGAGGGTGGGGAGGAGGATCTTGCTACAGTGGGCGAGAAATAGGAAGCGCGTGAGCTCATGTGGTTTTGGTGCTTTTTGTAGACGCTGGTGGACTTGAACTTGACGGACATCGTGCAGGAGCAGTTTGAGGACTTTCTGTACAAGACCATGCTGGTGTTCGGGTACGGGGACCCGCAGATCTCGTGCTACAGGATGATGTCCAGGTTGGTACGGGTGGGAGGACGTTGTGGGAGGGTTGGATGCTGATGACAATTGTGTGTGTGAATGCAGCTTCCATCGCAATCGTGTCCCGCTGCTCATTATGCTGGCGGGTACGGCGTGTATTGGCAAATCCACGCTAGCGACGAAGGTGAGGTATTGTGTTTGAAAGCAGACTGGGAATGAAGGTGCTAACGGCAGCCTCGTTGGTTATCACGGATACAGTTGGCCGATCGTCTCAATCTCTCCAGCGTCTTGCAGACCGATCTCATCTTTGAGCTCATGTGCAACTTCTCGGGGTACGTCCATCTTCACAACAGGAAGATGGGGGGCTCCGCGACACTGCGATTTTAACGCATGCTATTGTTTTTGTAGGCAAGAGAAAACTTCCTACATTACGACGAAGTTCCAGTCGACGGATGATCTCATCGCTGAATACGGGAAGGAGTGTGAAGTGGTGAGGAAAGGTGTCAAGTCCGACATCGACAAGTGCCTCAAGGACGGCAAGTCGCTCATCATCGAGGGCTTTCATATCGACCCTCGTCTGTACCAGGAGACTATCTCTGCCCCCGAAAAGGTTAGCAACGCCACTTGTTCGGGTATCATCGTGCCCTTCCTGCTAACGCTGGATGAAGCCGACCACCGCAACTTTATGACGAACGCTCCTGATCCGCGATACCGTGGTGAGGAGAACACGGTTGGCTTCCGGAACCTACAGGATGTGCAGAACTATTTAGTTTCTCACAGTCAGGAGGATGGTATGCTTCCTTTCACCGAGGTTCGCATCAACCTGCATTCGTTCCATGACACGTTGGACCACCTTCACGATGTAGTGCTCAAGCGAATCGAGGAAGTTTTTGTGAGTAGCAAGGCAGCTTGATCCGAGGGGCTAATTCTTTTATCGATCCGTTTGAATACCTGGGATAACAATCTCACCTACAGCAGTCGATACATCTCACAGCGAAGATCTCACATTGACTGTAGGCCAAATATGGAGAGTACACGAACAGAAAAAAAGAAAACGATGAAGCATTGCTTATTAGAGAGACGCATATCGCAGCATCCATCTTCCTGCCAAAAGGCTAACATGTAAAATAGTCCATGGGATCTCCGTTCCTTCAACGCAAGCAGCTCGCACGTATCCGGCCAAGCCTTGCGATATGCACTCTTTGCTTTATTCGTGAGGCCAGAATCCACTTACCAGAAAGAGGCCGCATAGAACTCCACCCTCCGTCACACCCGCCACCAATCCCTTGTATTTGCCAAAACTCCATTCTCGACGCGAACGTCGTCGAGGGCGTCGAACAAAGCGCACAAATTGGAGATCCCTCTCCGTAGCAACTTTCAAAGGCTGATACAGCTCCGTGCAGTTCGATCGGATGCGTGCAGCTTCTCTGGGTGTCAGTTCAGCGTACGTCTTGTATTTTCTCGCTTCGGGGTCCGTCAGACTGTCGCAATACTCACATGACGAACCCTCCATGCCACTCCAATGCTCCTCAATGTAGTCGACCACATACGGCTTCGCGTTCAGCTTGAACTTGTAGAAGAACCTCGATCCAGCTCCCGGACTAATCTCATTCATCGCTCGAGTGACTGCAGCTTTGGTCGATAAGTGTGGCCTCTCTTTCGTCACTAGAGGACACAGCATCGGCGCAAAAGTGGCATCCCGAGATCGTTCCGCTGCCTCGAACGGCTGCAGCAGCTTCTTGGTGAGTAAAAGTGCGTCCAAGAGCTTCTTTGGCCCTCCTGGCAATTGGAGAATCGGCAACGTCTTGTCCACCGTGAAAGGCGCCTCCCCTTTGCAGCTGTCCTCGGAGTGGTAGCTGAAGTCCAGACGCCGCATCCAGTCGCACTCACAGTGTCGACCCAAGTGCGTCCTGTGCTCTACTGTGAAATTCTGCACGGCCCTCAGCGACACCGAGTCGATGAAATCCCGCGAGAACATTTTGGGGCAAGCGGCGAGGGTGTTGCAGGCGCTCTGGGCATCGAGATAGTCCCACACCGACGCGGAGCCCAAGTCCAAGACGTAGCAGAAGCGATTCCCGGTGGAATTGTTGGAGGGATCGACGTCCACGGACAGCTTTTGCCTCTTGCTCTTGGCGACCCGAGGTGGGCCACGACGCGGAGCCATGCCGACGCTTTGCTTGAGATCCACGCTGACAACTTGAACAGCCAATCGGATCCAACGTCTGTGACAATTGGTAAAACTGGCGGTGCACATGATTTGCATCGTGTGCTTTAGGATGTGCTGCGCCGTTCTCAGTGTCTAGCAGTAATACTTGAGTTACTACATGTATGCCAGTTGCTGCATGGCTTGGGACTTTGAGATGGTACGACTTAAATCGAGCTTAGGTTGCTTTTTCCTCAGTAGGTCTGATGCACCTGTATGCGAGATGTTTTCAAGTAAATTTCCTTGTCATCCATCACCAAGGCAGGGAAAGGTATCAAACTTTTATCAAAGCTTCATCCAGTTCTGGTTTGTGTCACGAACTCGTTAGTGGCTAAAGATTTGTCGTGAAGCTGGTAACTTCACAAGTCAGCTTGACACCATTTTGGGTACACGACAGTCTTACTTCTTCTCCGGCGTCCACATCCACATTTGCGACCTTCCACTATGGGCAACTCCAACTCCGCCGACCTCGGCACCGTGTTGCAGTCGCCGTCCGGGCCGATGCGGGCGCTCGACGCCAGCTGGATCGCTCCAGCACCGACGTGTGTTCACGTCAAGGCGGCTCTGGCCGGAACCAGTGCGGCCGTCACCAACGCCGCTACCAATACCGAAGTCTACACCTTCAAAGCCAAAGTGTTCAGCTCCCGCACGTTTCTGAAGGGGCCGGAAGGACAAATCCTCGTGACAGTGAAGAAAAACGCCTTCTCGAGCAAGTTCCACGTCTTCCCGGGGGACCAGACCGAGCACGAGCAATTCATGATCCGTGACGCCAGTGGCATCTTCAACACGATGCTGCTGGTTGCCGATTACTTTGACCACAAGACGGGGTGTCCGTGTCGTGTCGTGGCCAAGGGTTCACCGTCCAAGAGAGTGGTGGTGTGTTACTTGGAGCGAGGCAGTCCCAGACTCTCGCAGCTACAAAACAGCGAAGACTTCCTAACGAACGTTGGCTGCTATCAACCGATAGGCCGCTTCAACAGAGAGAAAAAGTTCATAGGTCGTGACGAGTATGAAGTGGAAGCCCCTGCCGGCGTCGACGTGACGCTGCTGCTGCTGATCTGGCATGTACGACAAGTCCTACTCGACGCGGAACGCTCCAGTAACGCGTAGATGACTAGAGTCTGAGATTGCACTCTCAGCTGTCACCACGATCGGACCCACCTGGCATTTTGCCGACATCAATGCATTAATCCTATTCCATTGAGTCACAACTGGTTTCGAGGGTGGATGGCCGTCCAAGCGTCAGTGTGAATTTGCGGAGACGGTAGGCATTCTACCAGGAAAGAAGATGGTAACTCCAAGCCGCAGTAAAACTGATAAGCGGGGTAAGCATGTCCACTTTACAGGTTTTTGTTTTGTTACTGTACGCACTACCTGCCTACTTTAGGTTCCTATCGATAGGCGTAAAGCGAGATTTCGCTATCGCTTCGCAAATGGATCCTTTACCATCAAAGAATCCTGCTGCTGAGCCCCAGAAGCACCGCATGGCGCAGGACAGCCTGGCAGAAGCGAATCTTCGATCCACCGCGTGATCTCCATCACCTTGGTACATGTACCGTACTGTACGCGACAACGGATACCGTCGCCTCGATGATCGCACCTCGGTGCGCATCCCGGCCTGGCACCGGAGATCGAGTCAACATCCCAGCATCTCTTGCTCGCGACAACGCAGGACTCGCCCGCGTAATGACGACATCTCGGGCACAACTGGACAATTGAGATGGACGCGCGACGAAAACCAGGACGACAGAGCACAGCCGAACGGGGTGTTTCTGCCGCGATCTGCCCCGCCTTGGTGCGAATTGCCAGCTTGCAATGCAACGGTTGCATGCAAGCCCTGCATTGCAGGGCTTGCGATCTCGGCGGCAAGGCTGGCTACATACGCGTGACCGCAAAATCTACCCTTGTTGCATTTCAAATTGACTACCGGAAGCTCTATTGCGCACGTCGTCACGGGGCGGCGGTCTCCGCGGACTTCTCCACGAGGTCCCAGTAGTGCACGACGTTCTTGGCCTCCATGACCTTGCGCGCTGTGGCCGACGTCCGGCACTCCTGGAAACGGAAGTTGTTGAACGCCTTGCGCGCCACGACGCCCTGCCACACAAGTAGGCACCCGTTGCCTCGCTTGGCCGCGTCGTCGTCCTCGCTGTCCGACTCTTGCTCAGCCTCACGAACCCCGTTCCAGTCGATGCGCCGCGTCATCAGCTTTGAGTACTGCTTGATGGCCTTCTTGCCTCCTTCCACCACCACCATGTTGATGTTGCTGTCCTTGCAGAGTAGCACGCCACCAGTGAGATGGTACTGCTGCGCGTTGACATCCACCTTGAAACGATGCTGCGGGTTCGAGAGATCCGGCACCCTTTTCAGTAGTAGAAATTGAGCCGAGTCAGTCGACCTGTCATGAAACGTCACAATACAGAGAGCACAGAGCACGTACTTGAAGAGCGCCACATGGATGTCACCAGCGGCATCCTCCTTGATCTTGCGGAGCTTCTTCTCGCGACGCTCCTCAGGCGTCAGCTTGCGCGCGAGGTTGCGCATTTCATGGTTCTTTTCACGCTGCGCTATCTGTTCGCGAACCTTGCGCTCGATAGCCGACGGGTCTGCCACAGCTTGCTCCGACAGCACACGCATCATATTCGACAGCTTCACCTTCGGCTCGGGCGGTGGCAGTAGGCCAAGCGCGATCTTGTCCTGCTTTTCTTTCTCGCGATCAGCGCGGTTTTGCCTACGGATTTTTTTGCGTTCCTGCATGATTCGAAACGACACGTTTCTGTTAGCAGCCGACTGTGAATTCACGCACAAGAAGGAATACGTACTGCAGCAGTGAGCATCAAAGGCACCGCCACGGGCTTGCCGTCGTCCTTCACTATCAGATTGAGCCGCACTGGGTGCTCGATAACATGAGCAGTGCCGCAGTATTTGAGTTTCATATCAGAGTACGAGACCCTCTCTTCCGGGTCCTCCCTGCGGGCTTTAGCTTTGATGAAGCCAAACTTGTCCACGATAGCACGTTTGTCCTTCGGGAGGTATCCCACATCCCACCATTCCACGTCAGGTGTAGACATCTCTGGTTTTGGCGGCACCTCCACGCTGTCAACTTCCATCTTGCTAGACGTTTCGTTATCCGGTTCGGCCGATTCAGTAATTGGTGCAATCGACTCTTTCTGGTATCCACGCGGGTTTCGCCCAGAGGTGAACCCTGCCATCATCTTTTTCGCATCACGCGCGCGCACCTGCTCAGCCTGCTTCACGTAAGTACCCTGCGCAACGAAGTTAAAGGTCTTCCGAGCACGTCTGCAATAGGCATATCAAAATACAACGACAAGCATACGTCAGTCTCAAGATACTTTTACAGCCCTGCTTCAACATGCCACGTACGTCTCTCGCTTGGTGACCTTCAGTCTGGGGTCAACCGCCTCCAACTTATCTTCCTCATCCACTGTGTGATGGGATAAGTACGGGTTCTGGTTCTTCTTCTTGGCGGCTTCTCCCCCCCTCGCGGCTCCCTGATTGGCTTTGAGCGTCGCAACGGGCGCCACCGTCGGCTTCTCGGCGACCACCTTTCCTGCAGCATCGATCTCTCGTCCCTGCTCATCCAGCAGCAGCGGTGCTGGCATGAAAGTGCTGTGGCCAACTGCATGGGCACTGTGCGTAGCAGCAGCAGCGGCAACTGGAGCCCCAGGCTTCCGCAGCAGGGCCTTGATGTGGCTCATCTGGCTCTGTACCGACTTGTAGATCTGGTCTGTGCGTCGCTTCTTCTCCTCCTCGATGCGGCGCAGCTCCTCCGAGTCGATACGCGCCGCTGTGGCGCCCGGAGCGGCCGCAGGGACGGGGAACGCTGCGGCGGCGGCTGATCCGGGAATGGCGCAAGATATCTTGGCCGCTGCAGCGCGAGCCAAGGCCGCGGGGTCCACAGCTGGCGCTGCGCCAGACCCCACGGCATGTCGCTTGGCAATCGGAGCTGCCGCAGCCGCCGGGGCGTCGCTGAACCTGCTCTTCCGCTTGCGGCGAGGCCCCTCACCGTGCGGCTCCATGGTCGTCGCCGTTGCTGGAATTGGGTGGAGTGCATTTGGTGTGTCGTCCCTTATCGGGTAAGTACGGTTGAGGACCCAACAGTCTGTTTGGCAGGTTATGGTATTTGACAGAAGCGGCGAGAGAAAAAAGCCAGCGTGAACGGTCCCGATCTATTTTGGGAATGCATATATCATCACAAGAAGGGATGGAAACAGCGTTAATATTAGATACCTCTCGAAGTCGATCGCAATAGTTGTATCATCTACCACCGAACATCCATTCTCAGATCTCCATATTGAAGCCCCCCTTCCTCGCCGCCAAATAGCAGCAGCACACAAAAGAAAAGAAACCGCGCACGGCAAGCCCCAGTCCAGCTGAAGGCCGCAGAATGACGTCCAAGACGTCCAAGAAGAAGCCGAGTCTGGCCGAGGTGATGGATGAGCTGCAGAGCCGCTTCCTGGTGAACCTGCCCGCGTCGGAGCTGGCCTCGAGCGAGCGCCTCTTCTTCCAGATCGAGCAGTGCTACTGGTTCTACGAAGACTTCTACGCCGACCAGTACGCGCACCTGCAGCACGTCAAGCTCAACGACTTCGCCCGCCAGATGTTCGCCCACTGCCCGCTGCTGCGGCCGCTCGCGCACCGCTGCGACGAGCTGTTCCAGGACTTCAAGACGTACCAGCGCCAGGTGCCCGTGGTCGGCTGCATCCTGCTCAACGCGGCGCGCACCAAGCTCGTGCTGGTGCGCAACTGGAAGGGCACGAGCTGGACCTTCCCGAGGGGAAAAGTGAACGAGGGCGAGTCGGACATGGACTGCGCGCGGCGAGAAGTGTTCGAGGAGTGCGGCTACGACGTCGGAGACAACCTCGCGCCCAAGCAGTACCTGGAGTTCGTGGCCAACGACCAGCGCATGCGCATGTACTTGTGCCCAGACGTGCCCGAGGAGTATGCGTTCGCGCCGCAGACGCGCAAGGAGATCAGCACCATCGAGTGGTTCACGTTCGATGCGCTGCCCAAGAAGACGTGGAGCGTCATGCCCTTCATGTCGAGGCTGAAGCGCTGGGTCAAGGGCCACAAGTCGAACAAGAAGAAGAGCAGCAATGCTGCTACGAGCAGCACAAGCCGTGCAGCTTCTGCGCCGCGGAATCGCCCGCTGGCGTTGATCGCGAGCGGCGCCGCTCAGCAGAACACGGAGGGAGCCAAGAAGAAGAACCGACAGGACGAGCGGTCAGTTTCGACGCCCCACAACGACAGACCAGCTACCAACGCCTCGAAAAAGGCCAATCGCGGCCACTTCGGCACGGAGTTTGACACATCCACGTCTTATGATGGCTTGAATGGCGAGACATTCGGCAACGCGAAGAAGGGCTTCAGCGTGGAAGATATGTTCAGTGTGAACGAGCGCCTGACGGGGCAGAAGTTCGAGTACGACGGCAACCCGCACGATTTCGGCAAGCCGACGTCGCGCCCAACTGCAACGCGAGCGGCAGCTCCACTATTTAATATGAAGGCCCCAACACCGATGCGGATTCTCACGCGACCTTCGTCAGCTCCGTTGAAGCGAGTGGAAGAGGAGACGTGTCCATCGCCCAGTCCGCCACGCCAGTCGACGGGCTCGACACCGTTCGGGTCCTTCCAGTTTGACGCCGTGGACATCATGGCCGTCGTGACGTAACATGAGAGTGGCGTCGACAACCAGATCGAAGGAGTGACTGCCGCCGCAGGGGTGAAGTGTCTGACAAGAGTCTGCCGCAACTGCAAATCGTCGCGTCTCTTGCTCCCGTTAGGCAGGAGCAAAAGTGTCCCCTTTCGTGCAGATCGGTCCTTCGATCAGGTGTCATTTCATATTTTGCATATTGTTTTCTAGCTTTGTATCATAGCTAAGCTGCAAGCTGCCCCAGTGCTCACGGAGGAAGAGCATAGGGTAGACCAGTAGCTAGGTGTTTTTTAACACCGCCCATTGTGAAAGAGATTTATCCGTCGCGGTGGCTGCCCGAAGCCCGCGAATACTGTGGTACATGTACTGACGAAGAGAAAGGTGAGCGAAAGGTGGAGAACGGAGGCCTACTTGCGGCGACACGGCTTCGATTATTATCAGGATCTCATCATGCACACGGAAAGACTGGTAAATAGCTGCAGATCGCCAAGTCCACGTCCACAGTGCAGCCATCACAGCCCTCCACTACCTTTATCGCCGATGGGGTGCTGAGCTGCGGCGTCTACCTTTGACTGGCACATTTACTCGCCAGGAGCGGTGGTGTATGAGATCCAGCACACGAGGACGAGCTGCAAGCACGACACGCTGAAATATGCAAACCGAACAGAACATACACGTGCCGATGAGTACAGCTACACATCAAGACACGCCAGCAATAACGAATCTAACTTACCCGAAGAGCAGGTAGTTCCGGAAGAGGCGGTTGTCAGCAGTTGGCTCTGCTACGCTTCCCTTCATGCAGTTAAGCTACAGCACGACATCACAAAAAGCGTCAGACTGCGAAGAGCAGAATATTTTTACTCATACTGTAGCAACTCACCGTGAAATATGACACCGCCACGCCAGTGTACAGGAGCGACACATAGTAGGCGATCGATCCGAGCAGCTGAAAGACGACCGTATTAATCACCAACGGGATGTACTTGTAGCCGGAAAAGGATACCAAATCCAAAAAGGAGATGGAGCTGTTCAGCACGTAGAGGCAGGCGGCCAGCACGCCGATCTCAATCAACTGCATCACAAGGCAGTAGCTCGCATCCTTGGTGATCACGTCCGGGCTGAACCTGATGCCACATTTTATCGTTAGTTTGTTTGGACGTAAGTTGAGCCAAAAGAAACACTTCAACGTACTGGTTCGAAGTGCCCTTGGAGTAGCCCACAATCAGAATGTAGGTGAGGAATCCCATCAGCGGGATGTACAGATCCGGGGCGTTGCTGTCACGAGTAGGAGGGGCGTACTGCATCTGTAAAAAAAAAAAAAATGACAGCGACACTGCGCTCAGACCAACGGTACGTTGCAGATATCATTTCCACCTCCATATACGCACAGGCTTGGACTCGTCTTGGTCACCGTTGCCCATGCGGCGCCAGTTCTTGTGTCTAAACGGGAGCAGCAGGATCTATAAATTAAAGACATTCAAGGTGCCAGCATACACGTCATTAACCAAACACGCGCTAACAACCATCAGCACCGCTCGCTGATTCCACCCGCACCTTGAGACGACTTATAACGTAAGAGTTGTTGACAGTGAAGTAGTACTTCAAGCTGCCCCAAACCCCATACGCGCCAGGTAGGTACATCTCCGACTGCTTCTGAAGGAAATCCTGCGCGCTGTTCATCGCCAGACCTGCCATCGGGTTGCTTCAAAACAACGCGCACTCATTCAGCACGACGTTCCCTTCACTTTCTCTAGCAAAACAAAACGCCGCAAACCTGGAGAACTGGTTGATGAAGTCCGGCTGCTGCGCCTGCTGAGGGTGCTGCATGTGCGGCCGCGGGTTGCTGTTGGGCGGGGTCTGCTGCGGAGCGTTCTGCGCATAGCCGTCGAAGTGGGTCCCGTGCGCCGGGTGGCGGTGCTGGAAACCCGCGGGCGTCGACTGGAACTGCTGCGGGGCAGGAGGCATCGCATTCATTCCTGGCTGATGGAACTGCACAACGTCGGTCAGCACTGTCCGCTTCAAGCCCCAGGGACTCGCCACTCTGTCGGTACTTCACTCACGTCCTGGGAGAAGGCGGGAGCGGCCTGCTGGTTGAAGAACCCGTCCGGCGCCGGCGCCGGCGCCTGCGTCGGAGCAACTGCAGCTGCGGTCTTCTGATAGAACTGGTGCGCAGGCCCGCGCTGCGGCGCGCGCGACTGACCCATGACCGGCTGCGTCGGGAAGTGCGGCGCCGCGCCAAAGCCCGGCGTCGAGTTGAACTGCGCCGGCCGCTGGCGGTTGTTGGGATTCTGGAACGAGCCTGCAGGTATGCACCGACACAAGGGGCGTGGTGAGCGTGGGGGCCAGTGCAGGGAGAGGCAGAGGGCTACAACATACCGGGCTCAGCCATGGCAATCTTGCTCGTGAAGTTCTTCGCGCTGTGCCACGACGTGGCAAAAAAAGTAAATTTGGTGTGGGGTACACTAGTAAGGATTTGGTCGGACCAGATCAGGTCCCCAAATTTGTGCCATTAGTCTCTTGCACTCAGATGACAAAGGAATGGCGTTCCTAGCGGATGACGACGACGCCTTCGCGGCGGTGCTGAGCTTTGTGGACGGCTTTGACGCAGATGAGTCATTGGCCGAGGATGCTGCAGTTGGTGGTGAGGTAGCGGAGGGGAAGATTGAAGGCGACGAGATGGAAATGCCGACGAGTGAGGATATGCAGCTGCGGAGGAATGGAGATGGTTCCGAGTCTGCCGAGGCTACTCAACTGCGTCGTTCTTCGAGGTTATCGAACCAAGCAAAGGGCAGTAACACTGGATCTATGGATGCTACTCTGCCGGGCTCGGCAACCATCCACTCTAGTCGTCGAGTGACCAACAACATCAAGAAGAAGGTGATGCGTAATGCTGGCGTCTATGGAGATCCCAACCGTGCTCGCAACGAGCGCAAGCTTGAGATTGCCTACTTGCGCAAGAAGGTGGGGCAGCTGGAGACAGAGTTGCAGGATGTGCGAGAGCGATCGAATGCAGCATGTAGGCCGCTGGCAGAGCTGGGGACACTGCACCCAAGAGACGAGGATGCAACGGAACCAGAACCTGGGCATGCAAGTGGAAGACAATCTTTATTAACTGCTCCGACTACATGGAAAAAGGTTGCTGCTCACCGGCACAGCGAACGAGAGGAGGCGGAGCGAGAGAATGTCCGACTGAAGCTCGTTCTGGCAAGCCAGATTAAAGTGGCCAAGAGTTTGGAGAGCATATTGCTCAAGCGAGCTCAGCAACAGGTACGCTATGCAAAAAATTGCACTGCGCTGTTCCTACTGGAAAGGTGAGTCACGCATATTTTGTTCGAATGGTGGTGGTGCAGGTCGCCGAGTGCTCAGCATCGATTCAGAGACGAGTTGATGTGGCGTGCCCTTCAGGCCACACATTGGATTTCCGATCTGATGCTGCAGACTTTCGAGGACTGTTGCAATATCTTGACGATGCTTACAGCCAAGTAGATGCAGTGCTGGCTGCTAATGGACTTGCTTGGAAGGAAATGACACTTCATGACGTTCAGATGCGGGAAGGCGTTAATGGAATGTATCTCGAGGTGTTCTCCAACAAGGTCATGCCATTCGGACTGCACGCCACGGCGGAGGCGACGTGGAACTATTTCAAAGGCTCGAAGAAACACCGGGGGACTTTGTACGCGAAAGAAGCCCAGGTGTGTGCACGTTCAGGGTATCTGCAAACAGTAACGACACGGTTATTTAACTGCACAATGCTGTTATGCTTGTGTGTTATAGAACATTGATACCCCGTACACGATCATCGAGCACTTTTCGAAGGAGCTGGTTGCTGGCAACTCGAGCACGGATGTCCGCATCAAGCAGATCGTACGGCGGTACTTTGAAACCCACCGCGAAGTCGTTGTGTGGGTGGCATCAATTACGCCTGTTGACACCACACAGAAGCCCTTCGGCAGCTTTACTTCCCGCCATCGAAGCTACGCCGTTATCAAACGGGCCAAGGCTTCGACGCCTCAACACGAGTTATCATTGCTTCAGCTTGTATCGCACGGTATGCTCGACACGCAGACTGGCACCATCTACGACCCCAAGTACGTTCGAGCTCTCACCGATTTCCTACTGAACGATGCGGCGCGCAACATCAAGGCCGACCAGCAGCTCATCGAAAACGTCCTCATGGACCAAATGTTGCGCCCTTGACAAACGTCCACCTTGAAACTTTGGTCCACACATAAACACTACACAAAGTTTTGGCGGACCAAATTAAAATTTGGTCTCTTGCAAGACTTTTTTTGGCGGTGGAGACTCAACGATGGCGTTCCTGGCTGAAGACGACGATGCCATGGACGCGTTCGAAGCTGTGCTGAACTTCGTAGACGACTTCACCGTCGACCAAACTTTGGCAGCTGATGCAGCAGTAAGTGAAGCATCAACCGTGGAGCTTCCTGCCACGAACGGATTGGAAACGCCACCAAGTGGAGCTCCAGACCTCGACCACACCCCAACGCCTTCTGCTGCTGTTGTCTCTGTGAATTTCGCTGATAATTCAAGTCAAAGCCCCGACCAAACATCAACGGTATCAGGGCAGTCAAACAGCAATGGCACTGCTGCACGACCAGTCTCCGAAGCCATCAAAGCGAGACGTCGAGCAGCAGACAACGCCAGGAAGCGAATGCTGCGCAAGGCGGGAGTCTACGGAGACCCCAACCGTGCGCGCAACGGACGCAAGCTGGAGATTGCGTACTTACGGGAGAAAGTGGGGCATTTGGAGAACGAGTTGCGAACACTGCAGGAGCAACCAGGTTACATGAACTCAGAGAGGCATGAGTCTGGGGGCAGGGCTTGTGCAGATACGAGTTTTACCGAGATGCAGGTTTCTAGTATCTGGGAGGGCTTTGCAGCGCGTCAGAGAAATCGGAGAGAGGAGGTAGAGCGCGAAAATGTACGGTTGAAGCTCGTTTTGGAAGGTCAAATCAAAGTGGCCAAGAGCTTGGAGAGCTTGCTACTGAAGCGAGCCCAGCAACAGGTACGCGGAGCTTGCTTAGCTTCTTACTTGATAATAGGCTTGTTGTCTTTGCTGATGCTGAGGTGTGCTGTTGGTATAGGTTGCTGAGTGCTCCTCCTCGATTCGAAAGCCAGGTGATATCTGCCCCCCTGGCCGCACATTAGACTTCCGTGCAGATGCTGCAGACTTTCAGGAATTACTGGAGTATCTCGACGCAACATATAGGGAGGTGGATGCGGTGCTGGCAGCAAACGGTCTGGCTGCGATGGAGATGACGCAGCAAGACTTGCACATGCGCGAAGGTGTGAATGGGATGTATCTTGAGGTGTTTTCGAACAAGGTCATGCCCTTCGGGCTGCACGCTACTGCTGAGGCGACTTGGAACTACTTTAAGGGCTCCGAGAAGCATCGCGGGAATCTGTACGCCAAGGCAGCGCAGGTATGGCACATCTATGCGAAATTGGAGCTAATACCGGTGATAACTGACATTTTGCTGCTGTACCAACATGGAAATTCAGAACCTCGACACTCCGGATACTATCATCGAACACTTTTCCAAGGAGCTGTTCGCAGGCAACTCGAGCACAGATGTCCGCGTGAAGCAGATTATTCGACGATACGTTGAACCCGATCGCGAAGTTGTGGTCTGGGTCGCGACGATCGCACCGATCGAGATCAAGCGCAAAGCCTTCGCCGGGCTGACTTCCCATCATCGAAATTATGCTGTCATCAAGCGTGCCAAGGCGTCTACGGCTGAGAGGGAGCTGTCACTTTTGAAGCTCGTCGCACACGTGATGCTGGACACCGAGGAGGGCACCGTGTACGACCCCAAGTATATTCGTGCGCTTACTGATTTTTTGTTGAGCAATGCGGCGGACAACGTCAAGGCCGACCAGGAGCTCATCGAAAACGTACTCATGGACAAAACACTGAACCGCCACTGACGCAGCGGATTCACAACGTCTCAGAAATACGAGCAGATCGGGGGTACCACTGGCACCAGCCGCTGGTACTACCAGGCTGGCACTACCAGCTCACCTGGTCTGTTGAAGCAACCATCTACGAAGCACGGGAGGCCAGTTTCCAGGACGTCGAAGTCTAGCTATACATGTACAAATCGCTCTGGCCAAGTGCAGACCACAGGCAAGAAGGGGTTTAGCTGGTACCCGTGCCGCTCGCTCGAGAGCTCGCTCCACTACAACAAACGTGAGAGCGTAAACCAAAACCTCCATCGTTTACAACCTATTATACGACATCACTAAATAAAGGTACTTGCGCATTCAAAACTCAAAACTGCAGCATCTCGCTGGTGAATCCTACTATCACTATTTAAAGATTTCTTTTAGTGCGGCTCCAAATGTGTAGAACCCTCTAGATAGTAATAATCTGCGGTCATCAGTTCCAAAGGAAAAGAAAAAGAGACGGTCACAAGACCATGGCGTTTCTGCAGGACGAGGACGCGGCTCGCGCCTTCGAGGCGGCGCTCTCATTCGTGGACGAGTACGCGTTCCAGGACGCGGAGCACGCGCCGCAACCGAGCGCGACGATGAGAGCCTCGCAGACCTTCCCTGCCATGGGCCCGCAGCCGCCCGAAGTGGACGACAAGATGCAGCGCCGAGCGCGCGCCAATGCCAAGAAGCGGCTGTTGCGCAAGGCCGGACTGTACGACGACCCGAACCGCGCCCGGAAGGAGCGCAAGCTCGAGATGACGTTCCTGCGCCGCAAGTTCGAGCAGCTGCAACTGGAGCTGAAGACGCTGGAGGCTGCACAGGGAAAGAGGCAGAGGAAACGGGCTAGTGCAGGGGGCAACGGTCAGGAGAGGGCCCTGGTGGCGAATCCGCACGTGTTGAGCGCGTGGAAGGAGGTGGCCAGTCGACAGAGAGAGCAGCGGGACAAGGCCGAAAAGGAGAACGTCCGGCTGAGACTCATCATGGAGCGCCAGCATAAGTTGGCGGAAGCGTTGGAGACACTCGTGCAGGCGAGAATTAAGCAGCAGGTGGGAGCCAAACGCTGTGACTTGTTTGGACGGAGGGGTAGGATGCTGACAATCCGGATTGTTTTTTTTTTCTTCTTCTTCTCTTTTTGCTTTTGGTCGTTGCTGTCTGTAGATGGCGGAGTTTTCGGCCCTGCCGAATCCGAAGCTTGGAAGATGCTTTACGGGCCGGACATTGGACTTCCGTGCTGATATCAACGACTTTAGGGGGCTGCTAGGAGACCTCGAGCGTGCACAGCGTGAGGTCGATACGGTGTTCGCGGCCAACCGATTGAACACGACGGAGTCGAGTCATCATGGCGTTCAGCTACGATCGAGCAAGGGGGTGAACGGGATGCATCTCGAAGTGTTCGCGAATAAGGCCATGCCTTTCAATGTACGCGATACTGCTGAGGCGACGTGGGACCACTTCAAGGGCATGAAGAAGCACGGAGGAAACGGGAACCTCTACGACAAGGCTGCTAAGGTGCGGTGGCATCCATGGAAAAGACAGAATCTTGTACGGGGCTGACGAGAGCTAACATGTTTTCTCTGCTTTGGGTCTCCGTCGAGCAGAGCCTTGACACACCGTACACGATCATCGAGGACTACGCCAAGGAGCTGTACGCAAACACAGCGCGTGCCGACGTGCGAGTGAAGCAGATTGTGCGGCGTTACGTTGAAGCCGACCGCGAGATCGTCATCCTCGTAGCGAGTGTCACGCCAGTTTCGATCGTGCACAAGCCGCTTGCGGGACTCACCTTTAACTACCGGTGTTACGCGCTCATCAAGCGCGCTGCCGCCGCTACCGAGGATCACGCTTTATCGCTCCTGCAGATGTGCACCCTCGCGTCCCTCCAAAACGACGAAGGCCGGACGCACGACCCCGCGTACATGCGTGCGCTCAGCAACTTCGTGCTGGGCAACACAGCCGGCAACATCAAGGCCGACCAGGAGCTCATCGAGAACGACCTAGTCGAGCAAACGGTGAGCCAGCGCACGCAATCCGCCTGCTAGTACTGTAAACCTGTGCAGGAGTTTCCGTAGGCGCTGCGCTTAGATGCTTAGAGACGGATATGAAAGTGTCTTTCGTTGACTCAAGACGGTTAGTTCATGGTGCTGGACTTCCATTGCAACTGCAGCAAATCGCCGCGACATGACTCAAATGACATACACAAATTGGGTCTCGTTGTGGCAATAATTGGAAGAGGGACGCATGGCGCTTTGCCCCGAAGACGACGGGGCGCTCGAGGCGGCGCTGTCCTTCCTCGACGAGTTCCCGTTCGACGAGCGGGAGGACGGGGGTCTCTCGACTGCGACCAAGACGCAGACACTGCTGGCAGAAGAGAACGAGGTGGCGCTGGTGGCTCGTGGACCGTCCGCAATCGTCGCCAACGGAGAAGACCTGACGCTAAGAACCCGTCGCTGCAAGGCGCCGTTGGTGCTGGAGGACCAGGGGACCAAGCGGAGGACGCTGAACGAGCGGAAGAAGCTGCTACGCCAGACTGGCGTCTACGGCGACCCGAATCGAGCTAGAAACGCTCGCAGACTGGAGATCGCCTACCACAAGCAGCAGGTCGAGAAGCTGCTGGTCGACTTGCAGACTTTACAGAACCAGAAGACCCGATCAGCAGCGCAGGATGATGCACGCTTGACTGCAGGCGCCTTGGTCACTGCAGCGCAGATCCCCAGCATGTGGCAGGCCATTGCTGACAGGCAGCGGAAACGCCGAGAAGGATCCGAGCGGGAGAGCGTACGGCTGAAGCTCGTCGTGGATCGACAGCGGAAGGTGGCGGATAATTTACGGAGTTTGCTGCAGAAGCGAGCGAATCAATTGGTAAGATACGCAGAGAGTGCGTTCTTTTTCTTGTGTATGGGGAACGAAAGAGTTCACGATGTTGTTTGTCGTGTAGGCCAGCGAGTGTGCGTCCTTTATGGATGTGAGCGCCCCGAAACCCCACATTGTCCACGTGCTGGACTTCCGAGGCGACGTCACGGACTTTGACGCTCTCTTCCGACTGAATGAAGCTGCCTACCGAGAAGTGGACGCCATTTTCGCGGACAATGGTCTGGCCAACATGGTGGTTTCTCCCAGTGACGTGCACATTCGCGAAGGTGTCGGCGGCAAGTACCTCGAGCTGTTCGCGAACAAGATGCTGCCTTTTAGTATGGGCGACGCGACGGAGGCAGCTTGGGACCATTTCAAAGGCATTAAGAAGCATGCGAGCAACGGCCGCATTTACGAGAAAGCGGCAAGGGTAGGCACCAGCGATCGACAGTGCTGTCACTTCGTTTGCTCTACCATTGGACTCATTCGTCTTGTTAATGTACCAACAGAACCTCGACGAGCCCTACACAATCGTCGAGAACTTTACGAAGGAGCTGTACTCGAACAGCTCTCGCGCTGACATCACGGTCAAGCAAGTTGTGCGGCGCTACGTCGAGACGGACCGGGACGTTGTCATCTGGATTTCGCACGTGTCACCGACGGAGATCAAGCACAAAATGCTTCGTGGGCTGACGTACCATCTCCGAGGCTACGCACTTACAAAGCGCTCGTCAGCTTCGACCCCAGAGCGCGAGCTGTCGCAGCTGCAGTTTTGCTCGCTGATCTCGCTTGATCGAGAGCCTGGCACGAGGTATGACCCTGCGAACGCGCGAGTGCTCATCAATTTCTTGATCGGGAACACGGTGCAAAATATTCGGAACCACCAGGAGCGCATCGAGAGCGCGTTAGTAGATCGAGCGCTGAGGGATCACATGCAATAGACAGCGTGGCTCCAGTCCAGGCGAAGTCGTTTGCTGCTTCGAGTTGAGAAAAGCAAATCCTGGTGCCTAAATCACGTCATCTTGTCATGTGAACATGCCTTTGTGACATTGGCACGAAAGGAGAGAGAGAGAGCAGCACGAGTGCACTCTTTGGTGTCCATTGACCGGTTCGTTTACAGGAAGACATGACGTTGCTCCAGGAAGAGGACGACGATATAGTGTTCGAGGCGACGATGTCCTTCATCGACGAGTTTTCGTTCGACGAGCCGGACGCTGAGACTTCGCGTGCTGTGAAGGTCGCGGCGTCAAAGGCACCAACGCAGACGCTGACGCAAATGAACGTGGTGACGAAGCCCCAGGAAGCGAAGACGATCGTCAACTCGATGGAGGTCGTGGAATTGCTGCGAGATGAGGGCGACCGCGCGACGAAATCGACTGCGCGATGCACAGTGCCATCGATTCTGAGCTTGGACACGACCGGGCTGTCGAAACGGGAGAAGATCACTGCGAGAAATGCGAGGAAGAAGCTGCTGCGCAAAACTGGCATCTACGGGGACTCGAATCGGGTGCGCAACGAGCGCAAGCTGGAGATCGCGTACCTCCGCGAACGGATCGAGAAACTCCAGATCGACTTGCAGACCTTGAAAACCGGCAAGAGCGGACAACCGGGAAAAGTACCAGGACACTTCATTCAGCAGGATTACACGCACCGACCGAGCTCGAATGCACTGGTCGTGATGCAGTCGAACTCGCAGCTATCCAGCGTGTGTGTGTGGCAGGAGATCGCGGGTCGCCAACAACGTCGCCGCAAAGAGGCAGAACAGGAGAACATCCGCTTGAAACTCGTGATGGAGCGCCAAAGGAAAGTTGCAAACACACTGAGCACCTTGCTACAGAAGCGAGCAAGTCAACTGGTACAGAGCTCGGGCAAAACAGGTCGGTGGAATGGTGTATCATTCCTAACTTGTGCTTGTGATTTTGCTTTGATTGTTATTCGTGTGCTACAGGCTACCGATTGTTCCTGCTTCTCCAGTCTAAACTGCCCAAAGCACCAAAGTGTCCACGTCCTCGACTACCATGGAGACATCAGTATATTCCAAGGGCTTTTCCGGCACCTGGAAGCTGCTTACCGGGATGTCGATGCCGTGTTCGCCGCCAATGGCCTGTCAGACATGGTTATCACCCCCAGCGACGTGCATGTACATGAAGGCGTCGGTGGCAAATATCTCGAGGTGTTTTCCAACAAAGTGCTGCCTTTCACGTTGCAACAAGCGACGGAGGCGGCGTGGGACCATTTCAAAGGAACGGACAAGCACATGGGCAACGGAAGTCTTTACGAGAAGGCAAAGAAGGTGGGGGAGTACAGTACATGCAGCAATGAAACGACTACTGCAGTGTAGTGTCACTCTAACGTCATTCATGACTTGGCGGTGTTGCAGGAGCTGGATGAGCCCTACACAGTCGTCGAGGAGTTCACGAAGGAGGTGTTTTCCAACAGCTCTCGAGCCGACGTCAAGATGAAGCAAGTGGTGCGCCGCTTTGTCGAACGAGACCGCGATATCGTGATCTGGGTCGCAAGCGTGGCGCCAACGGAGATCAAGCACAAACTGCTGCAGGGCTTGACATATCACCTCCAAGGCTATGCTCTCACAAAGCGCTCGGCCGCTTCGACGCCTTCGCAAGAGTTATCCCAGCTGCAGTTCTGCTACTTCATTTCTCTCGACCAAGACATCGCGACGAGGTGCGGCCCCGACAACATGCGAGCCCTGACCAGCTTCCTGGTCGTCAACACGGCGCAGAACATGCGAGTGCACCAAAGCGGCATCGAGAACCGCCTCATTGATCAAGCGCTTCGTCGCCAAATGTCTTGCTGAAACAGCGGCAATGGACCCTCAGTTGACAGGGCATTAGGGCGAGAGATGGAGATGCTAAGCACGCGGTGCTTTGAGCTCCGAGCAGTACGGACTAAGAATAATTGTTCGTGGGCATGCGTCTAGCGTGTATTTGCTTCAGGCTTTCGCGGACATACTGTACTTCTGGCACCAAACTCTACGGCTGGTAGGAGCGCAGGTCGAGCTTCTCGACGAACCCCGCCAGTTGCTGGTGGACTTCATCGTGAAACGCGATCGCCTTCATGCGAGCAATCCAAGCCGACACCTTTGGGTACTTGGAGAACTCGAAGCCCATGAGCTCCAGTTGGTCGATCTCGCAGTAAGCAGCGAAGTCGGCAATGGTGGGGAAGTCGGTGAGCGCGATGAAGTCACTGGCCAGGAAGGTCTCGAGCAGAGCGAACTCCTTGGCGATGAGCGCGTCCTTCTCCTCCAGAGCCGCCAAGTCCTTGGGCGTCGCGGTGTTGAGCTTCTTGGCGATCTCCGGCCGGAAAATGTTGAGCGTGAAGAGACGAGTGTTCGTGTGGTGCCAGTGCAGGAACTCGTTGATCTTGGCGCGCACCGTGACGTCATTCGGGTACAGGTCCTTCTGGCCGGTCCAGTCGTACTTGTCGCCCAAGTACTGCAGGATGGCCATGCCCTCCGTCAGCAGGAAGTCGCCGTCCTTGATGGCCGGCACGAGACGGTTCGGGTTGACGGCCTTGAACTCGTCCGACTTGAAGAAGGCGGAGCCAGGGTTCATCTCGACGAACTCGTACTGGACGCCCTTGACCTTGAGGACCCAGGCCACGGCGCGGGACGGCTGGCTGATGAGGTTGGCGTACAGAGTGAGAGCCATGGCTGCTGGAGGCTTGAGTGTTTGGCTGGTGCTTGGTTCGAAGACTGCAAATTGGAGAATGAAGCTGGTTGGCAGCAAAGATGTTGCTCTCGGTCTCGCCGATGTGGGGGGGGAGGGGGGCAGACATCGGCTGGCCGAGTCAAAAGTAACACGATACGGTCGGACTCCGACTCGGAGGGATGCCTGTGCAATGTTCCTGCGGTGTCGCACGGATCATCAAACCGATGATGCACGTGCCCAAGCTAGAAAAGGTAGGACTATGTTTTGAGCTCCGATAGCCACGCGCTGGGGGGAACGAAGACGAATGCTGGTAAACACATCACAAGTGTCAGTTCACCGTGACTGGCACGTCAACATGTCATGAGGACCCAACATCAATGTGGACCCCTAATTACGCTGTTATTAAAGCAAACGACCGTACATTACCTGAGGACGCCCACTGTACACAAAACTTGAGTACTGAGAGCATGGCGGCCTTCTTCCTCGAGGACGCCGACCAAAGCGTCGTGGAGGCGGCGCTGTCCTTCGTGGACGAGTTCGCGGGCGATGCGTCGGGCGCTCAAGGCCCCTCCGCCGCGACGCCGCCTCGACGTCAAGCGCCCGCGACCGAGGCCGACCTGGCGCGACGCGAGAAGCTCAACGAGAGGAAGAAGATGCTGCGGGCCGCGGGCGTCTACGGCAACTCGAACCACGTGCGCAACAACCGGCGCATCGAGATCGCGTACCTGAAGGAGCAGCTGGAGACGCTGCAGCTCGGTCTGGAGACGCTCAAGAAGCGGAAGGGGGCAGATGCAGGCGCCAGAACGAGTCGACACACTCCAGCGACTCCACAGCCGACGGCTGAGGCCATCGTAGCGATGAACGCGCCGACTATGACGACGGTGTGGGAGAGCATCGCAGACAGCCAGCGGCGGCGACGCAAGAAGGCCGAGTGCGAGAACATCCGCCTCAAGATGGTCGTCGAGCACCAGCAGAAGGTGGCGGACAACCTGCGCAGCTTGATCCAGAAGCGCGCGAGCCAATTGGGAGCCGAGTGCTCCTTCTTCACGGACGCGGACTACAGGAAGCACCACGTGCTGGACTTGCGTGGAGACGTGGGCGAGTTCCAGGCTCTTTTCCGGCACGTGGACAACGCGTACCGGGAGCTGGACGCGGTGTTTGCAGCGAACGGGTTGAGTGACATGGTGGTCACTCGTAGTGACGTCCAAGTTCGAGATGGCGCCGGCGGCAAGTACGTCGAGTTGTTGTTCAACAAGGTCTTGCCGTTCACGCTGCAGGACGCGACGGAAGCTACTTGGGCACACTTTCGAGGATCCGAGAAGCACATGGGGAACGGCAGCGTATACGAGAAGAAAGCGAAGGTGAGTGAATGGGCATGGCATCGGTCTGCAGAGCTTCGTTGTTTGGTGCGTTATCAGGCTAATTCGTGGCTGCTTGTGCTCGATAGGATGTCGACGTGCCGTACACGATTCTAGAAGACTTCACGAAGGAGATGCACTCCAGTAGCGCACGCGCAGACGCAAGGATGAAGCAGGTTGTGCGGCGCTATGTCGAGCCCAACCGCGACGTCGTCATCGCCGTTGTGAGTGTCAATCCAGCTGAAGTGAAGAACAAGAAGCTCGCCGGGTTGAGATATCAAGTTCGCAGCTACGCGGTCACGAAGCGATCGCCGGCGTCGACACCAGAGCGCGAGGTGTCGCAACTGCAGTGCTGCTCGTTGATTTCCCTCGACGAGGAGACGGAGGCGAAGCTCGGATCCGATGCCGTCCGAGCTCTCACGAACTTCCTCATCGTGAGCTTAGCTGCGAAGATGCAGGGCCACCAGGATTGCATCGAGAACGCTCTCGTGGATCAGGCCCTGCTTGAACAGCAAGTGGCATGAGCATATGCGAGAGACTGCAGCCGAGAGAGAGAGAGAAGAGCACTGTGTTGTACGGTATTTTAATATTGATGGTCTTGTGCTCGTTTGCTCAAAGAGTTGACGTCCGTCACGAGACCTCAACTCACCTTCATCCACCCAGCTCTGCTTCTGCGGATAGAAAATACACGGCACGTGCCAGAGTCTGGGCCAGGCACGGCATGACTTCACAAACACCCCAAGCGGTGGCAGTGATGGCATTTTCTCTAGAGGACGAGGACGATGGAGCTTTCCAGGCGGCACTGTCCTTCGTGGATGAGTGCGTGCTCGATGAAGAGGTCGAGGACGTCGCAGCGTTGAGGGCCACCTCTTTAATGCAGCGCCACGACGGCTTCAAGCCAACAGCTAGCATCATGGGCGTCGAGACGTCCTTCGGAGCCCAAGGTGGCTACGAACTGACGCCCACGGCCTCCGCTATCCCGACCAAGACTCGGGACCTCGCAGCTTCGAACCGAGAGAAGTTGAGGCGACGAACGGAGCTCAACGAGCGCAAGAAGCTGCTGCGCAAGGCTGGCATCTACGGAGACGCCAACTGGATGAGCAAAGACAGCAGACTGGAGATCGCGTATCTCCACGAGAGGGTCGAGAAGCTGCAGCTCGACTTGCAGGTGCTACAGTGTCGAAAGAGCAGGCGGCCAGCTACGCAAACGGAAGTACAGGACCCCAGCGATGCGATGGCCTCGGCGTTGGAAATCCCGAAGGTGTGGGAGGAGATTTCTAGTCGACAGCAACGCCGAGTGAAGGAGGCGGAGCGTGAGAACGCTCGCTTGAAACTCGCGGTGCAGCGCCAGCGGATGGTGGCGAGCTGCATGAGCAACTTGGTGCGGAAGCGAGCGCGTCACCTGGTGTGTAACTCGACTCTTTGTCTCTTGCTCGAGCGTGAGGCTTCTCTTGGTCAAGAGATAGATAGAAACACAAGTGCTAACTGGCTGGTGGGGCTTCGTGATGTTTTTTTTCTTCTTCTTGGTGCTACAGACGAGCGACTGCTCTACCTTCACGGATTTGACCTTCTCGAACCAGAATATCGTCCACGTGCTGAGCTCTCGCAGTGGAGGCGCAGGAGACTTCCCGCTCTTGTTCCGTCACCTTGAGACTGCTCACCAAGAAGTGGACGCTGTCTTTGCTTCCAATGGTCTGTCCAACATGGTTCTCACCCCCAGCGACGTTCACATTCGCGAAGGTGTCGACGGCAAGTACCTCGAGGCCTTCTCCAACAAGGTGCTGCCCTTCGGGCTGCGTGCTGCGACCGAGGCGACCTGGGACCATTTCAAGGGGTCGGAGAAGCATCGTGGCAATGGCAACATCTACGAGAAGACTGCAAAGGTTCGTGGGGGCTGACGTTTACTATAGTGTCGTTGGGGTTGTTTCTAACTCGTGACTCGCTACTGCCGCTCAGAACCTCGACGACCCGTACACGATCATCGAGGAGTTCACGAAGGAGATGCACTCCAAGAACGCTCGGGCTGATATCAAGGTGCAGCAGCTTATCCGTCGCTACGTGGAGCCCGACCGCGACATTGTGATCTGGGTCTCCGTCGCCGAGCCCGCCGAGATCAAGCACAAGATGCTGCGTGGACTCACGTACCATCTGCGTGGCTACGCCATGACCAAGCGGTCTCCTGCTTCCACGCCCGAACACGAGATCTCCCAGCTGCAGTGCGTGTCGTTGATCTCGCTCGAGCCAGAAGCTGAGGCGATGTACGGCTCCGAGACTGTGCGCGCCGTCACCAACTTCCTCATCGTCACGGCGGCCCAGAAGATGCAGGCTCACCAAGACCGCATCGAGAACGCCCTCGTCGACAAGCAGCTAAAGCGCCACGGCATGACGGCGTAGGTGCGATGTACGCTTTGCCATGTAGCATGAAGCAAGCATTCCACCCAAACGATGTGTATGTAAAACCAATGGAGCTGTCGTCGATTTGGCTGCAAAGATGCCTCGCTCAAGACACTACGACGTACGTGCATCCTTCCTGTTACTGCTACCCGTATCTCATTGATGAGACAACACTCCATGCAAAGTATGAGCTGGACAGGCTCAATATTTTGACACGACCGGCGTGGTCGTCATGGTGTTCATCCTCGAAGACGACGACCAGGTCGTCGAGGCGGCGCTGTCCTTCGTGGACGAGTGTGTCGTCGCCGAGGGGGGAATCGGAGGGCGTTGCGGTCCCCAGCATGGCAAAGTCTTCCGCTCCAAGCGAGGCGTCGACGTCCTGCAATTCGTCCGAGACAACAACTGACAACCGACACCCCGTAGCCCAGTCAGCTCGCTGTAAGGCTCCGGTACGGCTGACGTCGCGTGGAGGCAAGATCCGACGGCGCTTGGAGGTGAACGAGAAGACTCGGGAGCTGCGCAAGGCCGGCGTCTACGCCGACTCGAACCGTGTGCGCAATGGGCGAACGAGAGAGATCGCGTACCTGCGCGAGCAGATGGAGAAGCTGCAGGTCGCTTTGGAGACGTTAAAGGAGCAGAAGACAGCGACATGCTCTTCGTCTGGGCCGTCTCAGCCGCAAACCGTAGCGCATAACCCGAGGATGTGGCAGGAGGTCTTGGATATCCAGCGACGGCGACGCGAGGAGACCGAGGACGAGAACATTCGGCTGAAGCTCATTGTCGAGCGACAGCGCAAGGTGGCGAATAGCATGACCAGCCTGCTGCAGAAGCGAGCGAGTGGACTGGTAACGGACTGTCCGGTGCCTTTTATTGCTGCACTGCGAGTCCGAGTCTAACTTGTTGTCATGCTATTGATGCAGGCGAGCGAGTGCTCTGGTTTCATCCGGCAGAACTGCCTGCAGCACCCGGTTGTGCGCGTATTGGCCTTCCACGGAGATATGGGAGGTTTCCAGGAGCTGTTTCGCCACCTCGACGCTGCGTACCAGGAAGTGGACGCCGTGTTCGCTGCCAATGGTCTCGTGCACATGGTGGGCACGTCAGACGACGTCCACATTCGGGAAGGTGGCGATGGCACCTACGCCGAGGCGTTCTCCAATAAAGCTCTGCCATTTGCATTGCCAGATGCGAACGAAGCAACATGGGAACACTTCAAAGGGTCCGAAAATCACCTGGGCAATGGCAACATCTACGAGAAGACGGCAAGGGTACGTGGCATCGATGACGGAAGTCAAATTGGAGTGGGGAGTGATCTATGCTTCTAATGCTTCATTGCTGTTGCCTGCAGGATCTCGACGAGCCCTACACGATCGTGAAGGAGTTTACAAAGGAGCTGTTCTCTCGACACTCCCATGCAGACATCGAGGTGAAGCAGGTCATCCGACGCTACGCCGAACGAGACCGAGACGTGGTGATCCGGGTCGCGCGCGTGTCGCCCGCCGAGAGCAAACACCGAATGCTCAGTGGGATAACGTACCGTCTCCGAGACTACGCGGTGACGAGGCGGTCATCGCTGTCGACACCAGGACAAGAGGCCACGCAGCTGCAGACGTGCTCCATGATCTCGCTCGACCACGACGCTGAGACGAGGTACAGCCCCGAAATCTTGCGCGCGCTCTCCAACTTCCTGATCGCCAGCACAGCTCTCAAGATGCAGGCTCACCAGGACAAGATCGAGAATGCCCTCGTGCAGCAAGCTTTGTCCACAGCAAACAGCAGGACAAACGGGGTGTCGTGAAACGACATGTAGACGAACACCCTAACGGTATCTGTTGCACGCTTCCAGCGACAATAGTGGCATGTCATTATTGTCCCTTGGCTACATGTACCGTAAGTAAGTACACTTCTGAAATAGCAATAATGGAGGAGGAGGTGGTGGAGGACATCCAGGCCTTCGAGGCTGCACTGTCCTTCGTGGACGAGTTCTCGTTCGCTGAAGCTGCGGTGGAAGGTCTGCCTACCGCGCTGCTAGACAACGCCCCAATGGAAATGCAGGACGATTCAGCCTCGGCCTCGACCCCGTCAGTGTCTATAGGGCCGACAGCTCGCCGCAATGCTCCAGCCAAGCGTCTGCCATCGAGCGAGGAGAAGAGGAAGCGGCAAAGGGAGACCAATGAACGCAGGAAGCTGCTGCGCAAAGCGGGAGTCTACGGCAACTCGAACCGCGTCCGCAACGAACGCACGCGGGAGGTCGCCGTCCTGCGCGAGCAACTGGAGAAGCTGCAGCTCGACGTGAAGGCTTTGCAGAGGCAGCAGACTGAGCAGCAGTGGAGGGCGAAGAGGGCCGAAGTGACCGCGTTGATTGCGGAGAACGCGGCATCGGTGCCGAGTATTTGGAGGGACCAGGCCGTTCGACAGCGTCGTCGTCGTGGGGAGGCCGAGCGGGACAATGTCCGCCTGAGACTCGCCGTCGAGCGACAGAAGAAGGTGGCGAGCAGCCTCCAGGGGCTGATGCAGAAGCGAGCGAGTCAACTGGTGAGGAATCTGGGTGCTGGAGCTAATTGTCAAGCTAAATTCAATACTAACGCTTCGATTGTGCTGTGCAAGACGAACGAGTGCGCGTCTCTGGTTAGCACGTGCTGCCCAAAGCGGAATGCTGTCGACGTGTTGGACTTCTGTGGGGACATTGGAGACTTCCGAGATCTCTTCCGTCGCCTCGACTCGGCCTACAGGGACATTGACTCCGTGTTTGCGGCGAACGGTCTTGCTGCCCTGTCGATTTCTCCGACAGATGTCCACGTACGTGAAGGCGTGGACGGCAAGTTTCTCGAGTTCTCGACGTACAAGGATCTGCCGTTCGACTTGCAAGACACGACAGAAGCGGCTTGGAACCACTTCAAAGGCGTGGAGAAGCACATGGGCAACGGCAGCTTGTACCAGAAGGCGGCAAAGGTGGGTGGGCAGGTGGTTAGTGAATTTTTATCCTCTCGTTGTGCTCTAATAATCGCTTGTGTGGCGACATTCTATCAGAATCTCGACGAGCCTTACACGATCGTCGAGGACTTCTCCAAAGAAGTCTATTCCAACAGTTCTCGCGCCGACGTGAAGGTGAAGCAAGTGGTGCGACGCTATCTCGAGCCCGACCGCGACATTGTGATTTGGGTCTCGCACTGCACACCCGCCCAGGTCAAGCACAAACTCCTACGGGGTCTCGTCTACAGCTTCCTGGGCTACTGCGTCACGCGGCGGTCTCCAGGGAACGAGCTCACGCAGCTGCAATTGTGTTCACTGATCTGCCTCGACCAAGAGACCGAGTACGGCGCCGACAGCATCCATGCTCTCACCAACTTCCTCGTCGTCCACGCCGCCAAAAACATCCTCACACATCGAGAACACATCGAAAACGCGCTCGCCGATCGAGCCCTTCGACGGATCGAGGCGTAAGGCTACGTAGTAAATACTGTGTGCACTTCAACACCGCCTTGGTACACAATGTACGATCCGCAAGGTACCACTCACCTTCGAGACTTGAGACGGTCCATTGCTGAGGCTTTGCCGGTCCATTGTGCAGAATCGAGAAAAGGAGCACAGTACATGTATGACGTTCCTGCTGGAGAGCGACGGCGACGAGGCCTTCGAGGCGGCGCTGTCCTTCGTGGACGAGTTCGAGGTCGATGGAGCGGGGACTGACGAGCCGTCGACGGCGCAAGCTCCCGCTGAACGGTCTCGTCAGACCAAAGCAGCAACTGACGAGCCTTTGACAAAGCGGGCTAGAGCCAATGCCAGGAAGAAGCTGCTGCGCCAAGCTGGAATCTACAGCGACCCGAACAAGGCTCGCAACGAACGGACACGGGAGACCGCGCTCCTGCGCGAGCAGATCGAGAAGCTGCAGCTCGATCTGCAGACCAGACAAACGAATGAGCTTTCTGGAGTGCAGCGGCCGTTGGCTGCGAGCCGCTCCAAGTCGGAGATCTCGAGCATGTGGCAGGAACAAGCAGCCAGGCAGCAGCGTCGTCGAGAAGAAGCAGAGCGAGACAACGTCCGCCTTCGACTGGCGGTCGAGCGTCAGCGGAAGGTGGCAAGCGGCTTGGAAAGCATGATGAAGAAGAAGTCAAATCAACTGGTACCGTTCTCAGCATAGGAGCTAGCGGACACAGTGCCCTCTAACACTTATTGCGTTCGTTTGGTGTGTAGACAAATGAATGCGCGTCCCTGATGAACGTGTGCTGTTCGAGACGGAACACTGTGAATGTGCTGGACTTCTGCGGTGACATGGGAGACTTTCGGGGGCTGTTCAAGCGCGTCGACGACGCGTACAGGAACGTGGATGCCGTTTTCACAGCGAACGGCCTGGCCAGGTCAACAATTTCTCCGGGCGACGTGCACATGCGTGAAGGTGTCGATGGGAAGTTCCTTGAGTTCTCTTCCTACAAGGTTCTGCCGTATGCGATGCGTGCTGCTACAGAGGCTGTATGGGAACATTTCAAAGGGGTGGAGAAGCATTTGGGCGTTGGCAGCATCTACGAAAAGGCAGCAAAGAATCTGGACGAGTCGTACACAATCGTCGAAGACTTCTCCATCGAGATCTACTCCAACAGCTCGAGAGCAGACTACAAGACGAAGCAAGTGGTTCGACGCTACGTCGAGGACGACCAAGATATCGTGATCTGGGTCTCACACGCCACACCGGTCGAGGTCAAGCACAAATTGCTCTGCGGCTTGGCCTACAACTTCCTGGGCTACGCCATCACGAAGCGAGCTCCTGCGTCGACAGCAGAGCAGGAGCTGATCCAGCTGCAGCTGTGCTCGCGAATCTCGCTGGACCAAGCAAGTGACAAGACGTACAGCCCCGATAGTGCTCGCACGCTGGCCAACTTCCTCATCGTTCACGCCGCCAAGAACATCGTTGCCCACCGCGAAAGCATCGAGAATAACCTGTCGGATCGCGTACTAAGACGACGATTGCAGTGATAACACTTCACATCAACCTTGAGCCTTTCGCCTACTGCTGAGTCAGCGCTGACAAAGCTCATAGTAGTGTGTGACACACCACCGCTACCACATGCGATGATAACGTTGTGACGAGACATTTGCCCCCAAGCCTTGAGCATGGCGTTCATCTTGGAAGACGACGACGAGCAGAGCTTCGAGGCGGCGCTGTCCTTCATCGACGGCTTCGAAGCCCACGCCGACGGTCTCCCGTCGCAGCAGAAGAGAGACGGCCTCGATGTGCCATCGCAGCCGTCGAGCGCGCAGCCCACTCGACCCAAAAGGCGAGTACTCTCGAGCGAGGAAAAGGCCAAACGTCGGGCCGAGATAAACGAGAGGAAGAGGCTGCTGAGGAAAACGGGAGTCTACGGAGACCCGAATCGCGCCCGCACTGCTCAAACGAGGGAGATCGCCTGCCTTCGAGAGCAATTCGAGAAGCTCCAGCTCGATCTTCAGGCCCTGCGCCAGCAGAGAAGCCAGGCTGCGCAACAGCAGAGGCGCGAAGCGCGACGTGCATCAGATGCACTCGTACTCGTGCCCCAGATTCCAAGTCTGTGGCAGAAGCTTGCGGACCGGCAACGCCAACGGCGTGAAGAAGCCGAGTTCGAGAACGCACGCCTGAAGCTGGCAGTGGAACGCCACCAGACGTTGGCCAATGCCCTGAGCACTTTGCTGCAGCAGCGAGCAAGTCAATTGGTAGCGTTTGTGTATTTATCGCTTGGCGGTGAGGTCATTCTGTTGACACGTTCTTGCTGCTTGGACGCAGGCGAATGACTTTTCATCCTTCACAGATCTGCGCTTCGTGAAACACCACGTTGTCCAAGCTCTGGATTTTAGAAAAGACGACAGCGAATTTCGGAGGTTGCTTGCGCATCTTGATGTTGCCTACCGGGATATGGACAACATCTTCGCCTCAAATGGGCTGAACAATGTGGACACGACGCCGGGTGAGGTCCACATTCGCGAACGTACCAGCGGCAAGCACCAGTATTTAGAGTTTTTCAGCAACAATATCTTGCCTTTCGAGCTGCACGCGACGAAAGAGGCGACGTGGGCTTATTTCAAAGGAGTGGAGAAGCACCTCGGCTACGGAAACCTGTACAACAAGGCAGCCAAGGTACGTTTCGTTGAGATGACTTCAGCTGCACCGTGTGCTCAAGACTGTTACTGTGTAATATTTGCTGAGAACAGGATCTTGATGGACCCTTTACTGTCGTTGAGGACTTGACCAAGGAACTGTACTCAGACAATGCTAGAGCGGATATTCGAATCAGACAAGTTATTCGGCGCTACGTGGAAGGCGAGCGAGATATTGTTTTACGAGTTTATCGCGCGGTCCCTGTTGAGATCAAGCACAAGCTCCTCGGCAAACTGACATACCAATTACAAGGTTACGCGGTTACGAAGCGCGCCCCCATTTCGACTCCGGAACGCGAGCTTTCGATGCTGCAACTTTGCACGCTCGTTTTTTTCAACCAAGAAGAAGTTGCGCGAGCATGCGACCCGCTTGGTTTTCGTACATTCACCAAATTTCTTATGACCCACACAGCACAGAACACTCGCGCTCACTGCGAGCTGATCGAAAGTGCCCTGGCAGATCAAACTCTTGCTCACTACTTGCACAAGTAGCTAGCATGCCGAGTAAAAAGAAGTAACAAGTTTGGTGGGGGTTGAGCCTACGGTAAAACGAAAGAAGCTGCAGACTTCAGGCCGACGACAACGCAGCGAACTCGAGTGAGTGACACTTCGTTATTTGCAGCGTTTTCTTCTAAAACAGCATCGACAAAACAACAGAGCGATCTCGTATACAGCCATGGAGCAATATCACCGTAGTGTTTAACTGCTGAATTTGTAATTTTGTGCTCGACGGTTTCTACTACCCCGGCGGGCAGTGCCAAAAAATTGCTGCTTCCGCTAAGGCCTAACATATTTTAGTTGTTGTGGAGGACGAATGTGTCGGCTCTGTAGCATTTGAAGGTCGTGCACGAGTTTCTCAATTTGCAGGATGGATATCCAATCTCCCGTGCATTCGTTGCGAACACGGGTCTCGTCTCCGTAGATACCGAGTTGCGAATGAGGTTTTGCTCCCTGCTGCCTTGAGAGGAAGCACATCTCATTTTATCCTTCACGGGTCGTCCAGTTGATGATTTCAGTGGTGCAAGTCAACGGAGCTTGAGTCTCTCGAAAACGATGCCGAACCGTCCTGGAATTGAACAACTTTATGGCCGCCCCCCGGTGATTTGGTTTTAGCTGCAGCTTCTTCTAGTGAAAATGTGTCTAAGAACGCCAGCGTTGCATCAAAGACTTGAAGGTGAGGGGGGGGGGGGGGGGGGGGGGGGGGGGGGGGGGGGGGGGGGGGGGGGGGGTGGGGGGGGGGGGGGGGGGGGGGGGGGGGGGGGGGGGGGGGGGGGGGGGGGG
>JAGDFM010000023.1:44309-69269 GCA_019155715.1 Phytophthora pseudosyringae | reverse complement strand
AATCCCGCCACCGGTGCATCCAATACTTGAAGGTTCAGGCCCCCCCCCCCCTTCCCCAAGAATGTTTGCTATGCCACTGCGTTGCGTTCATTTCTTAATAACCCACCGGTGCTGGACCAGAGTCAACGTGACAAATGACAAATGGCCTTCTTCTGCCATGGAAATGACGACCAGGCCCTCACGGCGCTGTCCATCGTTGACGCGTTCCCGTTAGAGGAAGCAGAGATCGAGGTTCTCCCTTTTGTACGCAGAGCCAAGACGAGCTCATGTCGATGCCCCACGAAAGCTCTAGCAGCTCCGAGGGCAGCAGCTACACACTAGCCAACCCAAGTCGGCGCAAAAAGTCAGCGTTTGCCGAAGACCGGAAGAAACGCGGTGAGGAGATCAACGAGAGGAGGAGGCTGCTGCGCAAGCTCGGTGTCTACGGCGACTCTAACTGGGCACGCAACGATTGTACACGAGTGGTCGTCTCGAGCAGTTCCAGCTTGATCTGCAGGTTGTACAGAGCAAACAGCCCCCCCCCCCTCCCAAGTGGCAAGCCACCTATTTATTTGTACTGGCCATTGCCTTGTTGGACCTACAGAACCTCGGCGAGGAATTCTCCAAGGAGGTCACCTCCGACAACTCTCGGGGGACGTGAAAGTCAAGCAAGTTGCTCGTCGGTACGTTGAGCTGGACCGCGACGTCATTGTTCGAGTTTCCAACGCAGCGACCATTGCAGTTAAGAACAAACTGCTGCGAGGTTGGCCTACAACCTTCAAGGCTACGTGGTCACCAGGCCTTCCCCTGCGTCGACGCCCGAGCACCAGTTGACGCAACTTTAAATGCCCGGCAGCAAGTACGGTCCCGAGACGAATCGTGCGCTCACCGACTTCCTGGCCACTCGTGGGGCCAGGGACATCCTCGCACACCGCGATCTCACGTAACAGACCGAGCTTTGCGAGGTGGACAACAATTTTTGTGTTAGCAATTGTTACTTTTCAATAATATTTGTATTGAAAATAAAAGCCTGGTATTTCCGTTATGGCCTTCCTTCAGACCGACGACGACGCCTTCCAGGCAGCTCTGTCCTTCGTTGACGAGTTTGCGTTCGGCGAAGAGGATGGCGGACATGCATCTCCTAATACGCAGCTCCTAGAGGGCGTAGCAGTGTCACCTCACTGCCCGGAGCCAGTGATATTGGGCTCGGACGAATTCAAGCAGAGACGTCGAAAGCAGGAGAACGAGAGGAAGAGAATGTTGCGTAAAGCGGGCGTCTACGCTGACCCAAATCGAGCGCGCAACGAGCGCAGACAGGAGATCGCCCGCCTTCGTGAGCAGCTGGGGCAGCTTCAATTGGATGTTCGCGTTCTTCGGAGCCGGGAGAGCAAAGAACCGCAGAATGCTCAAAGTTCACGGAATTCAACCAGTTTGCCGCCGCAGGTCCCCGCTGTGTGGCAGGAGCTGGCCGCACGGCAACGATTCCGCCGCGAGAAGGCAGAGAAGGAGAATGTCCGCCTCAGGCTCGTTGCAGAGCGCCAACGACAAGTGGCGCTGAGCCTTGGCGACTTGGTGCGACGTCGAGCACTTCAAGCGGTACAGCTCTTGTTTGTTGATCCTGCTCCTTGGTATTCGCTCGTTCACAAATGCTTGTGTGTGACCGTAGACGAAGGAATACGCCGCTCTGTCCACCCAGCCATGCTTGACGCATGTAGTCGTGAATGTTTTAGATACTAACGCCGACATGGAGGACTTTCGACTCCTCCTTTCACACCTCGAGATTGCATATCAGAGACTGGACGCAGTTTTTGCTGCCAATGGATCAGCAAACGCGCGCCTTTCTCCTGGTGACGTGCACTTGCGTGAAGGCATTGGCGGAAGATATCTCGAGTGTTTTAGTCACAAAATGTTACCGTTTGAAATGCGTGCAACCACCGAGGTAACGTGGGAACACTTCAAGGGGGTCGAGAAACACTTTGGTAATGGCAGTCTCTACGCGAAGGCGGCGAAGGTGGGTGTTGCAGAGCGAATATTATGGCTAGCTGCGTGCTGTGCTTGATGTGGTGCAATGACTTTTGTCGATCAGAACCTGGAGGAGCCGCAGACGATCATCGAGAATTTCACGAAAGAGCTGCATTCCGATGCATCCCGAGCGGATATCCGAGTGAAGCAAGTGGTGCGCCGCTACGTGGAACCAGACCGCGATATCATTATCTGGGTGTCGCGCGTAGCACCTGCGCAGATCAAACACAAAATGCTGCGTGGATTGACGTACCATTTGCAAGGATACGCCGTCACCAAGCGCTCCCCCGAGTCGATACCAGGACAGGAGCTGTCCGTGTTTCAACAATGCTCGCTCATTTCCCTAGACCACGATGCTGACGTAAGGTGCGAGTCAACCAACCTGCACGCGCTCATGAACTTCCTGGTAGTGAACACCGCGCAAAACATTCGAGCGCATCGCGAGCGCATCGAAAACATGCTGGTTGATCGTGCAGTAGCACGTCGCGTACAATGAGGCTGGGTGGGGCATATGATTCCAGCTCTGCTACTTGGTCTCTCGCGATGATATGAGGTGTACTCGTCACAACTACAGGGAAATTATCGCGAATCAGTGAGTGAAAAAGAATATGTACTACACGTATTTTCAACGATTCCACGTGCTACTTACCATCGCCGTCTACACTGTAGTGTCGTCTGACTCCAGTCCTGTTTGAAGCCGTCATGTTCCTGATATCAACCAGGGATTTCTGGGATTCACGACTCGTGGCCAAAGCAAGTAGGAAGTGCCTGGTATGTTTGTGAACACCGCGCAAAGCATTTGCATCGAAAACATGCTGCTCGATCTCGTGCTATCTAACAGAAACCGGCGGTACTGGGCATTCAGTAACCAATCAGCACCGGTTGTATGGCGTTCCTCCAGGAGGACGACGCCGCCTTTGAAGCTGCGCTGTCGTTCCTAGACGAGTTTGCGCCCGGTACGACAGTCGGTGGAGACGCCCTCCACGGTATCAGCCGCGACGCTCCGCAGCAGGTACTGGATGGTGCACAGGATGCTTCCGTCGGCCGTCGCCAAGCCGGAGGGAGGCAGCAACTGACCGCAGAAGAGAAGGAGAGGCGGAAGGTGACGTTCAACGAGAGGAGGAGGCTGCTGCGCAAGGCTGGCGTCTATGGCAATGCGAACAGGGCGCGCAACGACCGCGCGCGGGAGATCGCGTATCTGCGGGAACAGACGGAGAGACTCCAAATCGACCTGCAGCTTTTGCAGACTCTGCACGCAGGTAGAAGCCAGACTAAGGAGCCAAACCAGGAGAAGGCACATGTGTTGCCCAAGACGAACTCCGAGTCCCAGATCACCTGCATGTGGCAGGGACTAGCAGACCAGCAACGGCGTCGTCGCCAGGAGGCGGAGCGCGATAACGTGTTGCTCAGACTCGCTGTGGAACGTCAGCGGAAGGTGGCGAACGGCCTGCAAAGTCAACTGCAGAGGCGAGCTACGCAATTGGTAAAGGGGGGTCGTCAATTGCTGCTGCGGTTAGTGGGGATACTCATTCGCTAACCTGTTTATGGTGGCTTTGGTGTGCTACGACAGACAAACGAGTGCGCGTCTTTGATAACAAGTGCTCGCTCTAACCAACACAGTTTCAACGTCTTAGACTTCCGTGGGGACACGGAAAGCTTCCAAGGGCTCTTTCGACGCCTTGACGACGCGTACCAGAAGATGGACGACGTTTTCATGGCGAATGGCTTGGCGGGCATGACGGTACCTCCTGTCGACGTTCACGTGCACGAACGCAGCGGCGGCAAGTCTCTTGAGTTCGTGAGTTACAAGGTGTTGCCGTTCGACGCCCACTCCACTGCAGATGCTACGTGGGAACACTTCAAAGGCGTGGAGAAGCACCTCGCAAACGGCAGTCTATACGAGAAGGCAGAGAAGGTGAGTACTATGAGGTAGCAACTGGAATACCTGTTGAGCCAAACAGTCTGGAGAGTACGAACTAGCTAACTGTTTGCTTTGCTGTGTGGAAAATAGGGTCTGGCTGAGCCGTATACCATCATCGCCGACTTCAAAAAGGAGGTCTACGCCAACAGCTCTCGGGCAGACATTCAAGTGAAGCAAGTCATCCGGCGCTATGTCGAAGACGACCGCGACATGGTCCTTTGGGTCTCGCGCGCCGTCCCCATCGAGATCAAGCACAAGATCCTCCGCGGCTTGACGTACCATTTGCAAGGCTACGCCGTCACCAAACGCTCGTCCGAGTCGACACCAGACCGAGAGGTGTCCGTACTCCAGCTCTGCTACTTGGTCTCTCTAGACCAAGACGTCGATACGATGTGCAACCAGACCAGCCTCCACGCACTCACCACCTTCCTTGTCACAACCACAGCCCAAAACATCCGCGCGCATCGGGAAATTATCGCGAATGCTCTGATCGATAGATCCCTCCACATGTCCGCAATAGGTGGATGACCTTGCGCCAGCATGGAGTTCCTCCAAGAAGACGGTGACGACGCCTTCGTGGCCGCTCTGTCCTTCCTGGACGAGTTCTCGCCCGGTCCAACGCCCACCGAAGGAGCGCGGATTGGCGCGTCAGGCAACCTGAACGAGTCGCTTGAGGACTGAGGACTGGACAGATTCTGGTGCCAACTGCAAGAAGCGCACTCGGCGTAGAGCAGTAGCGAAGAAGGAGGAATTGGAGGAGGAGAAGAAGCATCGGAAGGCGGAGCTCAACGAGAAGAGGAAGTTGCTGCGGAAAGCTGGCGTCTACCAACCCGCCGCGTAAAGTGCGTTCGAGGGAGATGTTTGTCCTGCGGGATCAACTGGGGAAGCTGCAGCTTGGCCTACAAGTTTTACAGGCTCAACGAACTAAGGAGAAGAGCGAGAAGAAGCAGGAGAGCGCGACTGCACCGGTGCGGAAGATGTCGACGCAGATTCCCACGATGTGGCGGGGACTAGCTGAGCAGCAGAAGCGCCGTCGGGAAGAGGCCGAGCGAGATAACGTTCTGTTAAAACTGGCCACCGATAATATAGTATTAACACCACCATCTTGACCATCGCCCGATTTCATTTTGAATTTGCATGTTTTTTTTTTTTTAATATTTAGTCTTGAACGTTGTATCGTCCCTTCCTACAATATTTCCGGTGATGCCCATCATCATTTTTTAACGCAAAGGCAAATGGCCTTCCTGGAGGACGACGACGCGGTGCGCGCCTTCGAGGCGGCGCTGTCGTTCGTGGAGCAGTACTCGATCGACACGTCGGTGTTCACGGCGGCCCCCTCCGCCGCGGGTCTGTCGCCATCGCTAGCGTCCGACGACGACATGGAGCTGCTGTCGCCCAGCCTCCCACCTCTTGCGCCGCCTTTGCCGGCCCGTTCCGCGTCTCCCGGAACGGGCAGCGACTCGTCGACGACGTCTTCGTCTTCGCCCGTGTTTAAGCTGTCGAAAGCGCCGCCCGCGAGGCTCGAGCTCGGGCTGCCGGCTGCAGGACAAGCGTCAACGAAGAGGACGTCGGTCGCCAGAGGCCGCAAGAAGGCGCCGGGCGGCCCCAAGAAGCCCGTGACCAGAGGAGACCCGAACCGGGCCCGGAACGAGCGCAAGATCGAGCTGGCCTACCTGAGAGAGAAGGTGGCGCAGATGGAGCTGGAGCTGAGAGCGCTCCACCTCCATCCGAGGAAGCAGACGAGAGCAATTCGTCACGACGCCGAGAAGCAGCAGAGAGATGAAGCCTTGAAGCCAACGCGAGACACAGACGCAGACTCGGCCATGTCGCTGTACGAGCCGGTGCAGGTGCCGACGGTGTGGAAGGAGGTGGCGAGTCGCCAGCGCAGGAGGAGGGAGAAGGCCGAGCGCGAGAACGTGCGGCTCAAACTCATCCTGGAGAACCAGACCAAGATGGCCAAGGGCCTGGAGAGCTTGCTGCAGAAGAGGTCCAAGCAGCAGGTCGTGGAGTGCTCGAGCTTGTCACAGACCAAGAAGTCCAAGTACTCGCAGGGACGCACGCTGGACTTCCGTGCCGACGTGACCGACTTCAAGGACTTGCTGGCGCATCTGGACAGGGCGTACCGCGAGGTGGACGCTGTGTTCGCTGCGAACGGGCTGGCGGCCATGGAGACTACGCGCCGTGATGCGCGGATGCGGGAAGGCGCCGACTGCATGTACCTTGACATTTTCGCCAACAAAGTCATGCCTTTCGGGATGCGTGCAACTGCGCAGGCGGTATGGGATCACTTTAAAGGGGCAGAGAAGCATCGGGGCAACATGTACGAAGGAAAAGTGGCAAAGGTGAGTGACAGTTTGATGCTGAGAGTAGCTTTTTAGGGTCTAACGGATGTTGACGTTGTGACTGCGTAAAGCACTTGGATACACCAGACACAATCATCGAGGACTTCGCGAAGGAGTTCTTCGCTGACAGTGCACGCGCGGATTTCCACGCCAAGCAAGTACTTCGGCGGTACGTGGAGGAGGACCGCGAAATTGTTATCTGGGTAGCAAGTGTCGTCCCGCTCGAGTTCGACGACCAGCGCGTGAAAGGCCTCGGCTTCCGTCATCAGGGATACGCTGTCACTAAGCGAGCAAAGGCCTCCACGCCAAAGCGTGAATTTTCACTCCTCCAGCTATGCTCACTGGTGTCACCAGAGAAGGAGGATCACACGGTGTATGACCCCGCAGCCGTACGTGCGCTGACTGATTTCATGTTGGGAACCGTGGCAGGCAACATCACGGCCAGCCAGGAACTAATCGAGAACGTTTTGATGGATCAAGCCGTGAAGCCTTAAGCGGTACCCGACCTTGCAGGATGCAGCACAACACGTATACTAAAATCACATTGAGCATGCACTAACGCGGTTGGTCTATGGTTTGTTCTGTGAGTATCAGGGCAAAAGGAGGAAGGAACGTTTTCAATTGTTTGCTTGTTGGTTTATAACATCAAACCGACAAGCACGCTCAAAACTGTCGCCCACCCCGCCATCTCCGTGAGTGACGCAGATGAGCTTGTACTGTCGCGGACAGTGGCGGAGGTAGCTGCGAGCGTAAATTTGGCGCACAGCTCGTTCGTGATACCGGCATCGTTGTATACGTCGCAGTCCGTGTCCGGGCCGATGGCCACAACGAACTCACCATTCTCGGCAACCTGGTTGAAGCCGCTGCCAATCTGCGGCTTGTATACACCCCAGTCATCTATCGTGAGCGTGAACATGACAGTTGTGGAGGCCCCTGCATCGAGTTCGATCTTCTCGAACTTGCGCAGCATCTTGACTTCAGGGACTGAAATTGCGCGGTATGGCTGAATCATAAACAACATGACGGTCTCCTTGCCCGTCATGGTGCCGTTGTTCGTCACCGTCACCGACACCGTGATCGTGTCGTCGTTGCTGGTGATCTTGTTCGTACTGAGCTTCAAGTCCGAGTACGAGAAGTTCGTGTAGCTCAGTCCAGCGCCGAAATCCCACTGCATTTCACAGTTGCCGTTTGGGCATTGAGTATCAACGCGGTGGCGATACGGAATCATGATATGGCCCGAGTACTTCGGGTACGTGATAGGCAATTTTCCACTTGGATTGACCTCACCGAACAGAATCTCCGCCATAGCCAGACCTCCTTGCTCGCAGGGTAGACCACCCCACACGACAGCACTGACGGAATCCGGCAGTGAGCCCAGCAATCTCGGGCGTCCCTCGAAGAGAACCAAGACCACCTTGGTTCCTGTGTTCGCAAGAGCTTGAACGTACTCAAGCTGACCCGAAGGCAACGTTAACTCATCGATGTCACCCCACTTCTCAGCGTAGGGAGCTTCTCCAATGGCAACGATGACCACATCAGCATCGCTGGCGTAACCCGTTGCCGTAGAGAGGTCGTCGTCCGAGTAAGTTCCGTCGTCGCTGAGCCCGTTGAAGAACGTGACGGAGTCCGTACCAACCAAGTTCTCGATTCCTTCTCTCACAGACGTGCCGTGAGCGAAGTAGTCGTTACCTGACGTTCCTTGCCAATAGATACTCCATCCGCCACATTGGTAGCCAATGTCGTCAACGGAGAACCCCGTCAAGAAGACTGAGGTACCGTTGGCGAGCGGCAGGAGGTTGCCATCATTCTGGAGCAGCACAATCGACTCACGCGCGAGATTCAGAGCCTCCTCCAGGTCGTCGTCATTTCCTACGAGGTCGACATCGTCCTCACCGGGCACTGGGGTGTCATAGAGACCCATCTCGAGCTTCATCTTGATGATGCGCTTCGCCGACGCGCGGAGGCGGTCTTCATAGTCCGTGTTGTTGGCCAGCACGTACTTGGCCTGGTCGATGAAGTCCGTGCTGTACGGCACCATGCTCATGTCTAGCGACGTGTTGGCAATCACGAGCTCGACAGCGTCTTGCTGCGTGCTTACAACGCGGTGCCAGCTCTGCAGGTTGTTGACCTCGCCCCAATCGGTGACCACGACGCCGTCGAAGTTGAGGTCGTCCCGCAAGAGCTTGGTCAGGATCTTGGTGCTGGACACGACGGGGACCCCGTTCACCGAGATGTAGTTCTGCATCGTGGACATGGCGCCATGTTCGATGCCCGCCTTGAACGAAGGCGCGTGGTAGTTGAGCAGATCGTAGTCGGAGATCGTCACACCTTCACGGTCCACTCCGGTCGCGGTCTGCGAGTACCCGATAAAGTGCTTCATGCACGCTCCGCTCTGACTGTTATTCTGCACGCCTCGAATGTAGGCAGCGCCCAGCACCGACGCCAGGTACGGGTCTTCGCCGAAGGTCTCGTACGTGCGCGTCCAGAGCGGGTTGTACGAGATGTCGAGAATGGGGCCGAGCACCCACGAGATGCCTGCAGCAGCCGTGTCACGACCCGTGACGTAGCCCATCTTACGTGTCAAGTCGGGGTTGAAGCTCGCGCCGGCGTTGATCTGCTGAGGGAACATCACGGCCTGGTCCACATACTGCGCGCCATGCACCGAGTCGAGCCCGTAGACCATGGGGTGGCCTCCGTTCGCGTCCATGTGAAGCTCTTGGATGCGCGTGACGACGGCGCGCCACTGCGTCGCGTTCCAGCCGGCGAACGGCGAGTTCAAGTAGGATCCGACGCCCAGCTGCGCGTATTGGCGCACCAGCGTCTCGTTCACGGAGTGGTCGTCGTTGAGCACCATGCTGATGTCCAGCTGGCACATTTGTCCGATGACCTGGTCCGTTGAGAAGCTGTCGACGATCGATTGAGCCTGCGCGTCGAGGCTGTCGCTACTTTCGCTGCCGGACGACCCGCTGGAGCTAGCGAGCGCGGGCTGCAGCAGCGCTGCGGCGACGAGCAGCCAATTCGTGAGCATGGTCCCTGCAGTTATAGGGGAAATGGGGGAATGAGATGCTCGTGCCGACCGATGAATTTCATCCGTCGACGGTCGACTGGCTGGACGATCTGGCGCCCCGCATATCGAATGTTGGATCCAGATTAGCCCTTGCACGGCAAAACCCTGGGATGCCCGGGATGTAATGGTCTGGTGCCGCGGATGGTTCGAGATTGCAGTATTATATCGCTGAACGGAGGGTGATTCTCATTGAAATTTGAGAATTTCTCAAGCGAACGCTCGCTGTATCCTTTTCGGTGCGTCCATCAATTTTGGCTTTGATGTGCAAACCGTGCCTGGTCGTAGGGAATGTCAAGTGATCCCGTCAGGGCGGTTCACCTCACGCCGATCATGTATGGCACGTGCACCACACTTACGCTTCATGGCACAGTGAGTCTCGGTCGTACATGAGTGTTTGTGCACGCAGTCGAAATGAGAACGTTGGTTCCAGGAAACGCCAGCGTTGGGGTGCTCTATGTGACAATGGTCTGCCCCATTGCCGCTCTCGCCAGATCATTCCTAGAGGTAATGGTGATTCACCCAGCGCTGCAACCAATTGAAACCCAACTGGATGCACGCTTTTCATAAATTACCCCTCAAGGACCAGGGTTTCAAACTGGGGCCCCTAGTGTTTGTCCTCATCAGTTGTTAGCGCTCCACATGGCCACTTTGCTGCGGTGTTATCTCTTCACATTTGTTGCAGAATCACTTTCCGTGTTGCAACACCTAAGAAACGGCATTGAATTACTACTAGTACTAACTAGTAGGCGCCGTGGTCGTTTAGGAACTAATTCTCCTTGAAGGACTTCCTGGGATATTTTACTGAGTCTCCACTGTGACGTTATTCGTCAATTATGGTAAATTACCACCTTATCAGATGCACTCTTTGTTTGATCGTGCATCCAACGAACGTAATTTTTGCTAAACTTAAGCAATTTATTACAGTACGAAGTAGTAAAAAACTGCGAGTGAATTGAAAAGCATGACGAGCTCGCTTCTTCATACGAAGCAGAGCTTGGCCGCTTAAAGGAGTCCGCCATTGCCAACGTTCACGGTGCCGGCACCGCTGCTGGTGTCGACGCTGAACTCGGCGCAGAGCGAGTGCGTGATGTTGTTGTACACATTGCACCACGTCTCGGGCTTGATGGCCACCACGTAGTCGCTGTCCTCGAACACCCGCTTGAGCCCCTTGCCGATCTGCGGGTCGTACACGCTCAGGTCGTCCGTGGTCAACGTGAACGAGACGTCCATGGACTCGCCGGCCTGCAACTCGACCTTCTTGAACTTCTTCAGCTGCTTCACCTCCGGCACAGAAATCAAGCGGTAGGGCTGGATGAGGAACAGCATGACCGTCTCCTTGCCGGCACGGGCACCCACGTTCGTGACGGTCACCGTCGCGGTGACTGTTTCGGACGCACTGGTGAGCAGAGTCGCGTCCAGGGTCACCGCGGAGTAGTTGAACTGCGTGTAGCTGAGCCCGGCACCGAAGTCCCATTGCATCCAGCAGTTGTCCCAAGCGCAACGCGTGGTGACGCGGTGGTTGTACGGGATGGCGATGTTGGCCGGGTCCTTCGGGTACGTGATGGGCAGTCGGCCGCTCGGGTTCACCTCGCCATAGATGATCTCGGCCATTGCCTGGCCGCCGAGCTCGCAAGGCAGCAGGCCGTCAATGATGGCCATCGAGTTGTCGGGGATCGAGCCAAGCAGACGCGGGCGGCCTTCGAACAGAACCACGATCATCTTGGTGTCGGTCGCACGGAGAGCCTCGACGTACTTCACCTGGCCCTCGGGCAGTTCCAGGTTGTCAATGTCTCCGGGCTTCTCCGTGTAATTGGGCTCGCCGATAACAACGACGGTGTATTCGTGCTGGCTAGCGTAGTTCACAGCAGTCTCCAGGTCCTCGTCCGAGATCGAGCCGTTCGCGAGCAGACCGTTGAAGTAGGTGAACGAGTTGTTGCCGACCAAGTTTTCAAAGCCCTGGCGAACGGTGACACCGTTGGAGAACATCTCGTTCCCCGAGAATCCCTGCCAAGCCTTGCTCCACCCGCCACACTGGTAGCCGACGTTGTTCGCAGAGTGGCCAGTGAGGAAGACCGAGGCGTTCTTCGGAAGAGGGAGGACATCCTCGGCGTTCTTGAGCAGCACGATGGATTCTCGAGCTATGTTCAGTGCGGTAGTCTTGTCGTCTTCGTTGCCCACCAGCGATACGAACTCCTCGCCAGGGACTGGGTTCTCGTAAAGCCCAAGCTTGAGCTTCATCTTGACGATCCGCTTGGCCGACTGACGCAGGCGACCTTCGTTTTCCGGGTACTTGTCCAGCATGTTCTGCGCGTACTCGATGAACTTGGTGTCATTGGGCACCATGCTCATGTCGAGCGACGTCTGCTTCAGCGACAAAGCAACAGCATCTTCGTAGGTGTTGACAACGCGGTGCCAGTCCTTGAGGTTGTTGATCTCGGCCCAGTCCGACACGAGCAGCCCGTCGAAGCCAAGATCCGATCGGAGCAGGTCGTTCAGGATGCGCGGGTTGGCGATCACGGGCTCCCCGTTGATCGAGATGTAGTTCTCCATCGTCGACATGGCGCCGGCATCCATGGCAGCCTTGAACGGTGGCAAGAAGTAGTTGAGCAAGTCGAAGTCGGCCATGATAACGTTGTCGCGGTCGTGGCCCGTTGCTGTCTTAGAGTAGCCGATCCAGTGTTTCATGCAGGCCGCGGTTTGGTTGTAGCTCTGAAGGCCGCGGATGATAGCGTCCCCCATGACGGACGCCAAGTACGGGTCCTCCCCGAACGTCTCGTAGGTGCGAGACCAGAGCGGGTTCTGTGCGATGTCGAGGATCGGCCCAAAGACCCAGGGAATTCCGGCGGCTTGAGTGTCACGAGCAGTGATCTGGCCTGCCTTGTGGACCAGGTCGGGGTTGAAACTCGCTCCGCTGTTGATCTGCTGGGGGAAGATGACGGCTCCGTCGACGTAGTTGGCGCCGTGCACCGAGTCGAGACCGTAGATCATCGGGTGGCCTCCATTCTCCTCCATCGTGATCTCCTGGATACGCGTCACGATGGCGCGGAACTCGGAAGCAGTCCAGGCGAATTTGCCCTCCATGGGGTTGTCCCAAATGGTGTTGAGGTACGAGCCCACGTACTGCTGGGCGTAGACACGGACCCAGTCCTCGTTGAGCGTGTTGTCTTTCGGGTTGATGACGGTGCTGATGTCGATCTGCGTCATTTGGCCCAGCACTTGCGCCGTGGAGAACCCGTCGACGATGGACTGGGCCTTGGCATCGAGAACGCTGTTCTCAGCAGCAGCCGTAGCTGCACTCGTAGCCGACGCTGTGCCCTGGAAAGACAGAATTGCGGCCGAATAGGCTGCGGCCAAGAAGAGCTTGACCATTGCGCTGCGCTACGTTAACGGCGTCGAGGCTGTCCACTTGGAATGTACTGCGTGACGCAGTGGGGAAGTTGAGAAGTGAGCTCTGGGAGGGCAGCCTCGTGCGGTGTCAATCGCAGGAACCAACGTCTGGATCTGTGAGTGCCCCATCCAACGTTGACATTGAGCCGGCCTGCTGTGCAATGCTGACGAGGGGCTGGCACGCCGAAATGCAACCGAGTTGTGTGGTCGAACGAGCACAACACGCTAGGAATGAACCCGTCCCCGCGTCTGCTCGTGTATCTCAAAGAGCTGCAACACCGTCAAAGCCGTACACTTCAAGAGTTTTACCGGATGTTGAGGTTAGAGCGGTGTCGGGGCCATAAGAAAACAAATCTCCGGAGTGTCAGTTCGAGTACCATGGTACTGTTCTTGATTTTTTTTTAATTTCAGAGACTTTGTGAACATACTCTGCTTACCTAAGAATTAGCATTACCAACCCCAAGCTTTCAATAAAATTACTGCCGCTTCTTAAAGGCGTTGCTGTGCACTTTATTTTGCTTTTCGTCACGAATACGGACGTTTTAGAGATGATACTGTATCGCTGGCTTGGTTTGCATAACGAATCGTTTTAGCTCTAAACGAGTGTTATCTTGTATACGCATGTACATGTTGCCATCCATCATCAAGGCCGAAGGCGGCTTAGTAGTTGCCGGTCTCGACAGTTCCAGCTCCAACTTCCTCAGCAGGCGCACTGGGAACCGTGATGCGGCTTTCAACAACGGCGGGGGCGTCCGTGCCGGTGATGTTCGCGACTGGAGGCGGGAGGCCGAAGCTGTCACGGCCAGTATCAATTGAGAACACCACGCAGAGCGGGTGCGTGATGTTATTGTAGACGTTGCACCACGTGTCAGGCTTGATGGCCACCACGTAGCTGCTGTCCTCTGTGATCTTCTTCAAGCCGCTGCCGATCTGCGGGTCGTAGATGCTCCAGTCGGCCGTCGTAAGGGCAAACGACACCTCCTGGGACTCGCCGGGCTGTAGCTCAATCTTCTTGAACTTCTTCAACATCTTCACCTCCGGAACGGAAATCGTGCGGTACGGCTGCGTCAGGAACAGCATGACCGACTCCTTGCCAGCGCGGGTGCCCACGTTCGTGACGGTCACCGTAGCAGTCACCGTGGCATCCGCACTTGTGATCGTCGTCGTGTCCAGAGTCACCGCCGAGTAGTTAAACTCGGTGTAGCTGAGCCCGGCACCGAAGTCCCATTGCATCCAGCAGTGGTCGTACGCGCACTGGGTGTTAACGCGGTGGAAGTACGGGATGGCAATGTTCGCCTGGTCCTTCGGGTAGGTGATCGGAAGCCTCCCGCTGGGGTTCACGTCGCCGTAGATGATCTCAGCCATCGCCTGGCCGCCCGACTCGCACGGCAGCATACCATCGATAACAGCAATGGCAGTGTCGGGAAGCGAGCCAAGCAGACGCGGGCGGCCCTCGAACAAGACGATGATGACCTTGGTCCCCGTGGCAGCAAGGGCCTCGACGTACTCGATTTGTCCTGCAGGGAGGGCCAGGTCGTCAATGTCTCCAGGCTTTTCGGTGTACTGCTTCTCGCCGATCACAGCGATGGTGTACTCGTGCTGGCGGGCAAGCTCCACGGCCGTGGCGAGGTCCGCCTCCGAGTACGTGCCGTTCTCGTACAGACCGTTGAAGTAAGCAAACGAGTCGTTGCCAACCAAATCTTCAAAGCCCTTGCGCACCGAGATTCCGTTCGGGAACATCTCGTTGCCAGAGTATCCTTGCCATGCAATGCTCCACCCACCGCACTGGTGGCCGACGTTGTCAGCCGAGTGGCCCGTGAGGAAGACAGAGGCCTCCTTAGGCAGCGGCAAAACGCCCTCGTCGTTCTTCAGAAGAACAATGGACTCGCGGGCCAAGTCCAGCGCGACCGCCTTGTCATCGTCGTTGCCGACGAGGAACTCAAACTCCGCGCCAGGGACAGCGTTCTCGTACAGTCCAAGCCGGAGCTTCGTCTTCACGACGCGCTTAGCAGACTCACGCAGGCGCGTTTCGTACTGAGGGTAGCCCACGAGCATGTTCTCGGTGTAGTTGATGAACGCCGTGTCGTTGGGCACCATGCTGATGTCAAGCGACGTGTGCGTGAGGGACAAGCGCACCGCGTCCTCGTATGTCTCGGCGACGCGGTGCCAGTCCTTGAGGTTGTTGATCTCGGCCCAGTCCGACACGAGCAGTCCGTCGAAGCCAAGATCCGATCGGAGCAGGTCGTTCAGGATGCGCGGGTTGGCGATCACGGGCTCCCCGTTGATCGAGATGTAGTTCTCCATCGTCGACATGGCGCCGGCATCCATGGCAGCCTTGAACGGTGGCAAGAAGTAGTTGAGCAAGTCAAAGTCGGCCATGATAACGTTGTCGCGGTCGTGGCCCGTCGGTGTTTTACTGTAGCCGATGAAGTGCTTCATGCAGGCCGCGGTTTGGTTGTAGCTCTGAAGGCCGCGGACAAGCGCCTCGCCCAGGACAGTCACGAGGTACGGGTCCTCGCTGAACGTCTCGTAGGTGCGAGACCAGAGCGGGTTCTGCGAGATCTCGAGGATCGGTCCAAAGACCCAGGGAATTCCGGCGGCTTGAGTGTCACGAGCAGTGATCTGGCCTGCCTTGTGGACCAGGTCGGGGTTGAAACTCGCTCCGCTGTTGATCTGCTGGGGGAAGATGACGGCACCAGTGACGTAGTTGGCACCGTGCACCGAGTCGAGGCCGTAGATCATCGGGTGGCCTCCGTTCTCCTCCATCGTGATCTCCTGGATACGCGTCACGATAGCGCGCCACTCCGTCGCGGTCCACCCGTACTTCCCGTCGAGAGGCTCGTCCCAAATGGTGTTGAGGTATGAGCCCACGTACTGCTGCGCGTAGGCACGAACCTTGTCCTCGTTCAGCGTGTTGTCCTTGTTCAGGACGGTGCTGATGTCGACCTGCGTCATTTGGCCGATCACTTGCGCCGTGGAGAACCCGTCGACGATGGTTTGTGCTTTGGCGTCGTACGCGTCGGCGTTGGCCTCCACGCCAGCGAGAGTGGCCGCTGCAACGAGGCCGCCAGCAGCGATCCAGCTTGTCCACATTAGATTCCGCGTGCTTCGGGTAGGTCGGCGCTTGTGAAGAGGGAGATGGCCCTGTGCTTGACAGGGAGGAAATTGAAAACTGAGGAGACTTTGCCTTTCTCGCTGGGTTGGCGAAACCAGACGAAAGATGTCGGCTCCGGTGTCCGTCAGATAAGGATCAAGGTATACCGTGCCGGCTGCTGGTGCAAAAGCATGTACCATGGGGCTCAGCTTGCGGCTTCGATCGCGTTTGCCGCACAAGTGAACCCCTCCCCGCAGCCAAACTGTTCAATGCATCTGCGACGAGCATCTGTGCACTCTGACTCCAGAGTACAAGATCTGACGAACACCATCCTGGATCACTCTCAGCCATGAAATCGCCGCAAGCAGGACGGATAGGAAATTAGCTTCGGGCGCGAAAACGAGTTTCTGACGAAGCTTCACGCTATGAGTACCAGCTGAACGGGCTTTTAATTACTAAGCGGTGGCTAGTACTGTAGCATTTTACTTTAAAAAGAGTACTAGCAATGGCAAATGGCAATTGTAGATTGTAACAGGGGGACAGGACGATATCCGGCAGCGAGACTATCGTGGACAGCACACTGGAGACGCTACTTTTGGATAGACACTTTCCAGCGACCCGGCTTCCAACTCACAAAGCGTATTATAGCTGGAACGTCGTTCCTGCGTCGATCGTCTTTCCAGCCGCACAGTGCAGCCCTTCTGTTGGCTTTTCGCAGCGCGAAGTCGGCGCGACTGCCAGAAGGCTTCTAGCAGCTTGTCAACACCAGGTGGAGTTTGAGCGGGTCTTCAGCTTCAACTATGGTGTCATGGAATGGTCACATCGATCTAACTAAGACGCCATCGCTGCCATAAATTGGTTTGCAATGGACCCATGTCCGTGCTTGCTTGGATCTACATAGCAGCGGCTTCGTCATGAAATCCCATAGAGGTGCCAATCATACAGGAAGATTTGGTGTTGATTCAACGATATCACACAACTACAGGGCACGTAGGCAGCCAGATTCCAGCTACATGTACAGCCTTAATCAACGGCGACGCGAGGTCGTGCCGTTGATGCCGAAGTTTACAGTGCCCGTGTCGAGCGTGAATTGGGCGCAGAGGTCGTTGGTGACGGTGTTGTACACGTCGCAGTCCGTGTCCGGCTTGATCGCCACCACGAACGCGCCGTCCTCTGCAACCTGGTTGAAGCCGCTGCCGATCTGCGGGTCGTACACGCTCCAGTCGTCCGCCGTAAGGGTGAAGGTGACCTCCTGGGTGATGCCAGGCTCCAGGCTGATCTTCTTGAACTTGCGCAGCATCTTGACCTCGGGCACGGAGATCAAGCGGTACGGCTGAATGACGAACAGCATCACGGTTTCTTTGCCCGCGACCGACCCCGAGTTCGTCACGAACACTGACGCAGTGAGCGAGTCGTCCGGCCCAGACACCGCCGTCTTACTCAGCGTCACTGCGGAGTAGGTAAATGTCGTGTAGCTGAGCCCGGTACCAAAATCCCATTGCATCTCGCAGTCGACGTACGAGCCGCTGTCGTCGACGCACTTGGTCGTCACGCGGTGATTGTACGGGATCATGACGTTGGCCGAGTCCTTCGGGTACGTGAGCGGCAGTCTACCGCTGGGGTTCACGTTGCCGTACAGTATCTCCGCCGTAGCCTGTCCGCCAAGCTCGCATGCAAGCAGACCGTGAATTACAGCACTGGCCGTGTCGGGAAGCGTACCAAGCAGGCGTGGACGACCTTCGAACAGAATGAGAATCACTTTGGTGCCCGTGGCAGCAAGCGCCTGGACATACGCGATTTGGCCGGCGGGGAGGGCCAGGTCGTCAATATCGCCGGCCTTTTCAGCGTAGGTGTCCTCGCCAACGACAGCGATCGTGTATTCGTGCTGGCTTGCGAGACTCACGGCCGTCGCGAGATCCTCCGCGGTGTAGGTTCCATCAGCATTCAGTCCGTTAAAGTACGTGAACGAGTCGTTGCCAACAACATTCTCCAGCCCCTGGCGAACACTGACGCCGTTCGGGAACATGTCGTTTCCCGAGTATCCCTGCCATGCAATGCTCCAGCCGCCGCATTGGTGACCAACGTTGTCAGCCGAGTGGCCCGTGAGGAATACGGACGATCCGTTGGCGAGCGGGAGCGTGTTGCCATCGTTTTTCAACAGCACAATCGACTCACGCGCCAAGTCCAACGCGACCGCCTTGTCATCGTCGTTGCCAACGAGGAACTCGCTGTCGGCGCCGGGCACAGGGGTTTCGTACAACCCAAGCTTGAGTTTCAGCTTGATAATGCGCTTGGCCGAGTCACGCAGTCGGGTTTCGTATTCCGGGAAGCTATTGAGCATTTCCGCCGCATACGTGATGAACTCGGTATCGTAAGGAACCATGCTCATGTCGAGGGCGGTTCTCGTCAGCGACAAACGTACAGCCTCCTCGTACGTGTCGACGACACGGTGCCAGTCCTTCAGGTTGTTGATCTCAGCCCAGTCGGTGACCACGACGCCGTCGTAGGCAAGATCGCTACGAACAAGGTCCTCGAGGATTTTGGTGTTCGCCACGACGGGGATCCCGTTGATGGAGATGTAGTTTTCCATCGTCGACAAGGCCCCCGCTTTGATAGCCGCCTGGTAGGGCTGGACGAAGTAGTTGAGCAAGTCAAAGTCGGCCATGGTAACGCCGTCTCGATCATGTCCCGTGGGGGTCTTCGAGTAGCCCACGAAATGCTTCATGCAGGCCGCCGTTTGGTTGTTGCTCTGCAGCCCGCGGATGACCGCGTCGCCCATGACGGAGCACAAGTACGGGTCTTCGCCGAACGTCTCGTAGGTGCGAGCCCACAGCGGGTTCTGCGCGAGGTCGAGGATCGGTCCAAACACCCAGGGGATCCCAGCAGCCTCGGTGTCCCGGCCAGTGATCCGGCCGACTTGGTAGACCAAGTCCGGGTTGAAGCTTGCTCCGCTGTTGATCTCCTGCCCGAACAGGACCGAGCCAGCGACGTAGTTGGCGCCGTGCACCGAGTCGAGCCCGTAGACCATCGGGTGGCCTCCGTTCTCCTCCATGGTGATCTCCTGGATGCGGGTGACGATGGCGCGCCACTCCGTCGCGTTCCAGCCCCACCTGCCGTCGATCTCGCTGCCCCATGGCGTGTTGAGGTACGACCCGACGCTCATCTTGGCGTACGAGCGCACCGCGTCTTCGTTCAGCGAGTAGTCGCTGTTGAGCACTTGGGTGATGGTGATCTGGGTCATCTGGCCCAGCACCTCGGCGGTGCCGAAGCCGTCGACGATAGCTTGCGCCTGCGAGTCGTACACATCGTCACCAAGATTGCGAGCGTCGACCGGGAGCGCGGAGAACGCGGCAACGCAGCCGAGAACGGCGGCCCAGGACGTCAGCATGGTGATGGTCTTCTCGAAAGACCGGGAGGTTGGAGGTTGCGCTGCCCCGGGGAAGTTGGGAAGTGCTTCGACCATGGGGTCGAGGCGGGAGCGGACGCCAATGCAGAAGCCGGTGGTTGAGCTGCGTCAAACCGATCCGTCGCCTGTCTGTCAGCGTAGGGGGAGACGTGGGACGCACGTGGGTGTGGGCATTGCCCGCGGTTGAAGCTGCCTCGCTGATCCGCACAGTGCACTAGCCTGCCTCCGACCTTCAATCTGATACAGCGCGCTAGTCGCGCCGAGCCAACTAGCGATATCAGCTTTTACAGGATGCATAATGCAAGTAAGATGTTCGATTACGTACGATATGCAAAAGGAGAGGGAAGATAGCCACTTCAACTTTACCCGACAATCTGTGACCTATGCGAGGAGATCATGTGCTGCATCGCTTACGGATTAACTCTCGACGTGCATGCTCGCGTCGAAGGAAGGCAACAGCGACGGTGGTGGTTTAGTACGGCCAGCAATGCCTGCACCTAGCTCTTCCAGCAAGAAATCAAGTGTGGCGCTCGTGGTGGGGTGGGACCTTATCCTGCAACTGTCCGCCAGACGCAGACGCTGCTTCGGTCTACTCGACACTGTCGAGCGCAGCGTGGCAGTGACTGCGCACACACTGCAGTCGCTGCCAGCGACTCGCTGGACACGCTCTTGGTTTAGCGGTGTCAGCGACAGCAACCCCCGTGCGGCGTAACATTCGGGTCGTCCTGCCTTCCGGTGCTGGACCAACAACAACTTGCTGAGGTTACCAAGCACTCGATCTATGTCTGGCACAGCTGGTTGCACTTCAAAGTTCCACGGCAGGTTGAAGTGAGCACCACCAAGCACGTTCCTGCGGGGTGTACCGCCACCGCCTCCGTGCGTTCATCTGGGCGGGAGCCTAACAACCACCTGCGAATCGCAGGCTGCTGGAGCACTGGAACAGTGCATCAACGTGACGCTAAGAAGCGGTGTCTGAGACTAAAAGCCGTTTCCTGGACAAAGTGTAACCTCCCAACCAACTACACGGGCTGAGACCATGACCTGCTCAATTTGAGATCGCACCGGCGTCAGCTTCTCCTCCACGGAACGGAAGACTCGGGTTCTACGATGAGGGACGTGTCCTGGGGCCTGATGGAGCACAATGTACAGCTCGTCTTCCTCTTCACGGTGATCTACTCGTCTGCCAGCAGGTACACAGTATGCCACCCCGTCGACTGACCGACCTCCTACCAGTGCTGAAGTTGCTGTCTTAGTATCATCTCGCAGCAGGTTCTGTCCGGCTACGTCTACGCGCTGACAGCTTCGAATGCCCCTGTGGGCTTCGTGAAGGGCATCCAAGGGTTCGCGCAACTACTGTGTGCATTCCCGGCCGGGTACGCAGCCGACTGCACCCGTCGAGATCGAATTCTCGTGATCGCCGGCATTGTCGGGGTCGTAGCTGCGGCACTGACCGCCGTGGCGTTCGAGCTGGGGGGTATGACCCTCATATACGTAGCGTTCGGGTTATGGGGAGTCTTCGTCGCCTTCCAGAGCTCAGCGATGGAGGCGCTGTTTGCTGACTCCGTCCCGATGGGCCAACGATCGGCACCGTTCACACTCAAGTACGTCATGCGCAACGTCGCGCTCGTACTCGGACCGTTGAGTGCCATCCTGCTACTGTGGACGTACGGTGATGCCTGGACACTTGCTGCGTTACGACCTGTTCTTGTGTTTGGGGGGTTCGTCGCAGCCGTCTCGATGCTGCTGCTCTTCCAGTTCAACGACGACCTGGCGTTTGAGAACCGGCAATACGTGCATGCCATTGAGCGTGAGCTCAGCTCCATCGAACGCAACTTCACATCCGAGTACAGCGATCGAGAGAGCTCCTCCTCGGAACGAGGTGGGGGGTACTCGCGCATGCAAACGCCGTCGTCCACGAGCGAGTTATCTCAATTGCTGCGATCTTCACGAGTGCCGTCGGTCAATAGCGGGTACTATCTTGCTGCTCCACTACAGAGCGATGGTGGCGATGGCGTTCTGGGGCCCCCCGTGATGGCTTGCTGTGGAGTGTTCGACACTGCTCATGTGCCTTTGTTGCTGTTTGTGTCGGACTTCCTGGTGAGCAATGGGACTGGACTCGTCACGGCTTTCTTCCCACTCTTCTTGTACAAGGAGTATGAGCTCTCGCCGGTGCGAGTCCAAACACTATTTGCATTGCAGCCGCTGGCCATGGCGCTGCTGTCGTTCCTATCGCAGATGGCATCGAGCGCTACCGGTCGAATGTCGATGGTCGTAGTTACCCGCGTACTGGGCACCATCAGTTTGCTGCTAATGGCAGTCTCACGCGACGAGACGGACCAAAGCGTGCTGTTCATAGCTCACGGAGCCCTGATGCAGTGTACCGAGCCCCTGCGGCGATCGATCCTCATGGATTTCGTGCCCAAGACACACCGTGCGAGGTGGAGCTCACTCGAGGGATTGACACTCGCCTCTTGGTCTGGCAGTGCTGTGCTTGGTGGGATCATAGTGGACGCCTACGGCTACCGACTGTGCTTTGTGGCCGCAGCACTGGCACATATTTGCGGGCTCGCGCTCGAGACTATGCTCATTCCACTAACAAGAAATGCGGCTGAAACGCTGGAGAGTCTGAAGCCGCACACAAACAGCGTCCAGATGTAATCTTAAAGGTTAATGATCGACTAAATCCCATGTTACACTCTCCTATCTTGTCCACGCTGTTGAAGCAAGCGCCAACATGAGCGAAGGAGATTCCTCGAGCACCTTTGACTTGCTACCGAAATGTGGTATTTCAGGAACCCTCGTTTTGTATTGAACTGATCAACGGAAAAGTAAACCATTACCAGCTTCCGTTGAACGATAGAGGAGCAGTCGAACTGCTTGTTTCTTCGTTTTTTGTGGCGATTTGGCCCAAATCGCAGAGATCATCGAACAAGAAGTCCTGAATGCTGCATTGGCGCTGGTTTCGACTCCATGGGATATTCCTGATCATCTTCTTTTTCCAGAATACGAAGCGTAAGCAGCTTCATATATGTAGCAACAGAACGCAGCTTCAACTTCAGCACGGGACATCTAAAGGTTAAAAACGCCTTCAGTATGAAAAAGACCTTTAAAAACGTTTTAAATAACGTTGTTTTTCTTTTCATAGAATACCAACTATTCCAAATCATTTGGGTAGTTTTTCTCGTTTGTGGGGCAGATCAGCATCGATACTACGTAGTATATTCCGTTTTTGTAAAAAAAATAAAACGAAAGAGAGTCATTTGCCTGGGCGGAAAAAGATTTCACCATCAACCACGTTTTCTAGTACTTCTACTCAGTACTTAGAAGTATGTTTTTATACCTTAGGTACTCATTTTTCGCCTGAGAGCACGGTCTGCCAGAGCGTTCTCAATGTACTCCCGGTTGACAAGCGTATTCTTTACCCCGTGAACGATGAGGAAGTTTGTGAGGGCACGTACATTTTTTGGGTCGTACGTTGCGCCATCATTCACCTCCAGAGCAATCTGCGTACACAGTTGCAGTTGAGTCAGCTCACACCTCGGCGTGGAGGCAGGAGAGCGCTTTGTTACGGCAAAACCTCGGACGTTATGCGTCAGTCCTCGGAGCATTTTGTTCTTGACCTCAATCGGTGCTGCGTGTGAGACGCGGATCACGACGTCGCGGTCTGCTTCAACGTAACGCCGCACCACTTGCCTCATCTTCACGTCTGCTCGGGAGTTATTTGAGTAAACTTCCTTTGTAAACTCCTCGATCACTGTGAATGGATCGTCAAGATTCTGTCATCAAAGCAACATTTCAGGCGTTAGAAGGCTCATCAAAACGCACCCCCAACATTGTCGTATCCCCCCACCTTGGCCGATTTCTCGTATAAATTACCGTATGCCATGTGTTTCTCTGCCCCCCTAAAATATTCCCATGACGCTTGTGCCGTGTCTTGCAATCCAAACGGCAGATCTTTATACGTGAAGAACTCGAGGTATTTCCCGTCGACACCTTCACGCATATGCACGTCCTGACTCGGAATGCTCATGCCCGCCAGCCCATTCGCCGCGAAAACCGCGTCCATGTCTCGATAGGCCCCGTCAAGGCGAAAGAAAAGCTCCCAAAAGTCCCCCACGTCCCCGCAGAAATTCGACACATCGATGCTCGGATGCTCGACACAACACTGGTTGATCAGCGCCGCACACTCGTTATTCTACAACAAAATATACACAAAACAACCACCACATTAGCAACAACAATTCACCAGCCTTCTCCACACACGTCGTAGCCAAAGTATCCCACCACTTGCCGCGTCCGCTTCCGCACCAGCACGCCCAGACTGTCCGCGACCTTCCTCTGTCGCTCCACCGCGAGCTTCAGCCTCACGTTATCGCACTCCGCCTGCTCTCTCCTGCGTCGTTGTCTCGTGGCCTGCTCCTGCCATAAACTCGGTCTCTCGGTTGTGGCAGGATGCGGCGCAATCAGCGCCTGCGCCCCGCTCTCCTTCTTCTTCTTCTTCTTCTTGTTCTTGCGTTGGCGCTGCAGCACCTGCAGGTCGAGCTGCAGCTTCTCCATCTGCTCGCGCAGGAACGCAACCTCCCTCGTCTGCTCGTTGCGCGAGCGGTTCGGGTCGCTGTAGACGCCGGCCTTGCGCAGCAGCCGCTTCTTCTCGGCGCGCAGGCGGCGCTTCTCCTTGTTCGACGGCGGCTCTGATGCAGCAGCGATTGCCAGCGCCCGAGGGAGAGTTGGCGCCAATTCTTGGGGTCGTTGGGGAGAGGAGACGACCGCCGATGCATTTACACCGCCAGCGTCGAACTCGAACTCGTCCAGGAACGACAGCGCGGCCTCGACGACGCTGGTGTCGTCCGCCTGCTGGAAGGACGTCATGCTCGAGAGAGAGTACGTATACATACAGTAAGTAGTCTGTCAACATCGTAAGTATACGTGGTGGGGTCCACATGGAGAAACTCCGATCTGAGCGGCTCCTGTACGTCACTTTTGATCCACCGACGCCTCGAGCGGACATCCACCATGTCGGCTGTGCCTCCCACGAGCGCCGCGAACCTGAACGTGGGCTGGGACCCGTCCCCGCTCTCCGCCGACTTTGACGCCAACTCGCTCATCGAGCGCACGCAGGAGGTGAACGTGGACGTGAACGACTACTCGCGCTTCAAGGACATCGGCAAGGACGTGGAGGACGCGACCAAGGAGGCGCCCGCCAAGGTGGCACCTGCCGCTGCGGCGTCCGACACCAAGTGCCGCAACTGCAGCAAATCCGGCGCCAAGCTCAAGTGCAGCGTGTGTAAGAAGGCCGTCTACTGCGCGCGCAAGTGCCAGGCGGGCGACTGGCAGTTCCACAAGCGCACGTGCAAGAAGCCCGAGGCCCCCAAGAAGCCCGAGCCGCCGCGTCGACCGCCCACCACGAGCGCCAGCTCGTCGACGTCCAGCTCTTCGGCGAAGAAGACGACGTCCTCGACGTCCAGCAGCAGCAAGGCCAAGGCTTCGAGCAGCTCCGGGGACTCGTCCGTCGTCGTGGCGGACGAGCCCGACCTGCCCGAGGACATGCGCGGATACAAGAACGGGCTGCCGTACTTCCACCGTGAACTGTCCAAGGAGGAGAAGAGCCTGATTGGAGATATTGCGCCCCAGAAGATCGAGACCAAGCCCGCGGCGGTGAGTGAAGACAAGAAGAGTTGAGGTGGAGGGGGGGGGGGGGGGCGGGCGGGTTTAGGGGGGGGTTTTGGCGAGTGGGTGGGGGGG
>JAGDFM010000023.1:3796-44299 GCA_019155715.1 Phytophthora pseudosyringae | reverse complement strand
CCCCCCCCCCCCCCCCCCCCCCCCCCCCCCCCCCCCCCCCCCCCCCCCCCCCCCCCCGCGGGCACGTTTACTGACGGCTTTTTGCGACTTTGTAGGCGGCTCCTGTGCAGCATGACGGCTCTGCGTGGAACACGGCCGGCACGTTTGAAGAACGAGTGGTGACCAAGTGGGCGGAGGAGAAGTGGAACGAGCTCTTCGCGGGCGCGACCTATTCGGAGGGCAACCTGCAGGCGACTCTGAAGGCGCCGGAGAAGATCACGGGTGACGCTAGCATCTGCGTCGTGCGGGGCAAGAAGCGGTATCTGTTTGACTTCAACTTCAAACTGCCCTTCGAGGTGTCCATTAGCGGCGGCAGCACCTGCAAGGGCTCGTATGAGATGAACGACATCTCGAACGACGAGGACTACGAGGTACGACAGCTGCATGTGTCTACTATGGACTGCGCATTGTTTTCTGTTTGACTAAGAGTATACATTGTTGTTCTACCCTCTGTAGATCTCGTGCAGACTGACCAAGAAGACGAGCAGTGCCAGCGAGCAAACTGCCGTGCAGGCATTCGTCGCGAAGAAGAACAGCGGTCTGCAGAAGGAGCTTGTGCGACTCATCGTCGTTTTCGCGAACGAGTTCCAGCAGCAATAGAAAGTGTAATCAAGGCAAGGCAAACCGTGTTTCACGCATTGATTAGCTAGCTACTCACAACATAGGCCGACAACGAATACTGCACAACCATGCATAAAATGAAAGCACTGCGTATCGTTTGCCTTCAACCCTTCAGTGGCCCGCCAAGTTCCATCAAAGCTCCGAGTACAAAACCTGAGGCGCCAATTCAGGGCTGATGGCATGCTCCGACGCAAGGCTCTTACGGGCAGCGACCATGCCCATGTGGCAGCTCTGGAAAATATCGTGCTCTTCCAGCAATCCGTACACCGTTCCGCCAACCATGCTGTCGCCTGCAAAGCGCCAATAATCCACTCAGGTTAGTCTCGACACAATAATTACACATGAGGAATCGGCAGTTCTCGTACCAGCTCCAGTGCAGTTCGTAACGGGGATTTCCATGCCGGGAATGTGAACCATTGTGACGGAGTGGCCACCATGGACATGGTGCATGCCCCAGATTTCTACGTCGAAGTCGCAGTCTTCCACAATCTCCCGCAGGTCACCCATAGACACGTTAATAGAGGCAACCAGGACACCATGCTTGCCCAGAGTGACCATGACATGCTTAGGTCTCTTGGTGTCACCATCAGCCATGGCGAGCAGCGCTGTTGAAGCCAAACCAGGACTCATTATCAATACCGTACTGTACATGTCTGCTCGACAACAGCAAAACGTACTTGTGATGAGATCGTTCTTCAGCCGAGTCATCTCCTCCTTGGGGATAATCCCTGACTCCTTGGTAAGTGGGAAGCGCTCATGCACATCAGCGTTCTCTGCACTCACGCCGGCCTCCTTAAGCTGTTGGCGAATGGCCTTGCTGATCGCGTGCAGCTCGTCAGCGTTCGGAGACATGTACTTCATGGAAGACACGCCGCCTCCTTCCACAACTCGGAGCGCTTTTTGCACAGATGTAGGCTCAAACCAAGTATCCACGCCTAGGCGAGCACTTCGTTTAAAGAGATCTCCTATCGTAGCTGGAGTTAAGTTCCCGTCCGCGATCACAAGCTTTGCGTTATCAATCGCCTTGTCGGAGATGGCCTTGCTTTCCTAGCATTGCGACAAGTAATCCATGCAAAGGTACACATATGTTGTTAGGCACACCGGCAGAATGAACGATAGCCGCTGGAACACGGCACTAACAATCGACTCAAACGCGCTCATATCCGCAATCGCAGCGTCCATGTCTCCAGTGGAGTCAAGGACAGCAGAGTACACTGCCGTAGACAGGTTATCGGAAATGTTGATACCACTGGTGTCCATGCCAAGCTTCTTCAGATTTTCCAGGAGAACTGAGCCCGACGCGTCATTCCCGATGGACGACACGAGTACAGGATCCAGCCTGAGCCGATGCAGACATTCGGCAATGTTTCTTCCAACACCTAGTGAACAGAGTAAGGCAACAAAGCGAGGTGTTAGTTCAGCAAAGATCCATAAAATTCCAAAACCAACGTCGACTAATTTTTCACCTCCGCTGGACTGCTTGATGGTTCCGATATTGGAGGTACCGCCGATAAGTGGCGAAGCTGAAGAGCTAATGATGTCGAGCACGATACCACCGACAACAAGAACGCGCTTACCACTGCTGGGCCTTGCGGGGGGAGATTTCTGTATGCCAGTTTAAATTGTTAGAATCAGCAGCAATAACCAAGGCATGAACATGAACCTACCGTTTCCGGCAGGGAATAAACAACGCTCGACTTGGCTGCATGATCGACCATAGATCCATTTTCCAAGTCAAACAGTGCGCATGCTATCTACAACATTAAACCATGGAAAACAAGTCAAACCACCGTCAACAAGTACCTAAGGCAACAGAAACCTGATCAAGAAGTATACCTGACTGCCAACAGTGGCGTTGTTGTTGACTAAGTCAATGTTAGATTCCAGCGAAACACCCTGCGTGATCTCATTTACGCGCTTCAGCAAGTAGGGCGTGACAGCCTGGCCGTGGATGTTATTCTCCACAACCTCCTTTAGTCCAAGCTGGTACACAAAATCAATTACAAGGGTTTAACGAGGTTAATCAAGTTCTGATCATCCGGTCACACTTGAGAGAAACAAACGATAGCGCTCACCTCAATCGCCTCATTGATGAGTTCCGAAGGCACCGGCTTTGGGTTTGGGACGGCGATAATGTGGCCGTTCGGTAGCTCCAGTGCCTCGCTCTCGTGGATCAGGCGTGCAATGTCCTGAGGCGTGTCTCGACGCAGATGAGCCTTCTCGCCGCTGTCTTGCGTAAAGAAAGCAGGGAACTGGTCCGTCTTGTACCCGATCACCGGCACGCTCTACAACATCAACAGCGTATCCAAGGAATAAAAAAAAAGTCAGCTCCGCCAATTTGCAACCTCGTCGTCGGTTGACATTCATCCTACATGGGTCTCCAGGAACTCCAACGTGCGCGGGATGTCAAGGATGGACTTGACACCGGCACACACCACCGCCACGGGCGTGCGCGACAGCTCCATCAAGTCCGTTGAGATGTCTGCAGCACGACCAACCATCAGCATCTCAAAAAAGAATAGCAGCAACGTATAGTACAACGCACCCATCGTCTCCTCACAGAAGCGATGCACGCCTCCAATGCCTCCCGTGACGAACACCTTGATGCCGGCCGCATGGGCGATGCGCCTGCATCAGAACAGCACCCAACCCTCCTTCAGTCCCCCGACCGCTACTCGATTTCCCCCCTTAGCCGACGCACATTGTGCTGGAGACGGTGGTGGCACCCACCACCTCCGTGTCCGTGACCGCGGCCGCGATGTCCCTCGTCGAGCACTTCTTGGCGCCAGCGCCGAGCTCCGCCAGCCGCGCCAGGTCCTGCACCGCCAGCCCCACCTTGAGCGCGCCGTCGGCGATGCAGACGGTAGCGGGGCACGCCCCGTGCGAGCGCACGACCTCCTCCACGTGCTGGGCCATCTGCAGGTTCCGCGGGAACGGCATGCCGTGCGAGATGATGGTGGACTCGAGCGCCACCACGGGCCTCTTCGCGCGGCCGTACAGCGCCTCCGACACCTCCTCGCCCAGCGCCAGGCGCTGGCTCAACGCCGAGCCGCTGCGTCGCCACATGCTGCAGTCTGAGTGACCTTGGCACTCCAGGAAGCGAACTCGATAGTGATGCGGAGTGAATGCTCGCTTCAAAGCGCGTCACGACCGCACGTTTTATGTGATCGTGTAGCCACACACCTTTCCAATTGTGGTCCACATTTAGACGTAGGGTACACCACACCACTCAACGAAGTGCACCACATCGGCCATAGATCCCCAATCAATCGACCGCGACGGCGACGATGGGCTCCGTGCACTTGTTGGAGGTGCTGTACGCGCTGCTGCGGTTGTACGCGAGCGGCGCGGCGTCGTCCGCTAGCTTCTCCGACGACCCCTTCCCGCACCTGCAGCAGCGCCTGCAGCAGACGCTGCGCGCGGTGGCGCTCACGGCCTTGGGCGCGGTGCTGGTCCCTCTGCTGCTGCTGTGCCTGCTGCCGCTGCTCTCGCCGCTGGACTTCCCGGGCTTCGCTGTGTTCCTATTGGTGGTTGGCTCGCTGTGGAGCGCCACAGTCGCCCACCTGACGCTCCGGTACGCGCTGCTGCCCACGCCGAGGCGAGCGGAGCCCGAGCCGACCCGCGGAGGGCTCCAGGCTGCCGTCTGTGCCGTCGTGGACGCTGTGGCGCGCGTGCGCGAGCAGCCGCAGCTCCCTGTGCTGCTGCTGCTCTGTGTGGTCCACTCGTACGTGTGGAAGCTCGTGCTGTACTACGGCATGGCGTCCAGCGCCCAAGTTGCAGCGGACTTCGGGTCGTTCGCAGTCGCTGGCGGCCTCGTGGCGTTCGTGTCGTTCGTGCTGGTGGAAACGAGTCTGGCCGAAGATCCGTTCGTGCTGGACCCGCGCGCAGCCTTCGTGGGGGCCATCCAGAGGGATTTGGTGCGTGCAGTGCGGCGCGGAGTGCTTGTGTACGTCGTCGGACGCGCGCTGAGCTGGTTGTTCGGAGGCAGCAGTGGGGTGGAGCTGGACGAGGCGGAACTAGGATTCCTCTCGTTGCACGCATCGAGGGTGACGTTCCAGGTGACGACCAGTGTGCTGGAGAACTTGGCCATCCTGAGTGCAGCTTCCGTGTTCAGGATCTTGCTCTTCCGCGCGAGCTACCAGGTGGTCGGCGGGGCGTTCGGGGATACGAACAACTTGTGGGACTCGCTTGCAGGCTCGAAGCCGAAGGAAGGAGACGTCGCAAGTGCTCTCTTCGCTACAGAAGTTGCAGCGAACCCACAGAATGCCACGCCGCTGGATGAACAGTACTTGCAGGGCCTGCATAAGCGGATGGATGCCGCAGTGAAGCGGATCACGGATAAGAAGACGCCCAAGGCTCCTGCCGATGCGGAGGACGTGGAGATTTTGGACAGCTTGTTCAAATTCGAAAACTTGCTCACGGGATGCAAGTTCGACGCCGCTGCGCGAGAGACGCTTTTTGCGTCGCGGGATCGTTGGAATGCGCTGCTCAGCTCGACGACTGCGGTGATCGATGGGTTCATGCTGATGTTGCAGCTGCTTAACACGCTGCCCGACAGGAAGGGTAGTTCAGGAGAAAACTCTCCTTCTGGCGCGTTGGCCCTTGAACAGTCCGTTGCCGCTCTGCTGCACTTCTTGAGCACACAGCAAGACGCGCATCCGCTGCTTCTGCTCCAACAGTACCCGCACCTGGCGAACCTTCGCATCTCCTCTGCTAGCGTGAAGTCTTCCATCAGATTCTTCGTCGAGTCAAAGGTGCAGTTCGCGATTCGCCGCTTCCTGATGGAAGAGGCACGCCGGCGCGTGTTCCAGCGCGCGAAGGTTGTGCGCGCGGCAGAATCATTGCTCTGTCACCTCGTTAGTGTGTCGCGTGCGGAGGACAAGCAAGGATATGTTCAGGTACAATTCTGGTTCATCGTGTGCGTTGTTCGTGTATTTCTCAAACTAACCATTGTAATTCTCTCTGCGTACAATAGCACACTGTACCTGCAGTGCTGTCGTCGCTCATGGAATGTCGCAATGCGTTGGACTCATACATGGAGACGTGCTTGAAGGAGAGCAGTACGGCTGATGTTTACATGCAAGAAGCCACGGCCCTAGCAAAAGGTAAGCAGTCCTGCTGATGCGAGGAACTATCACCGGTTCGCTGATTAATAATTTTGATGTTCAGGAATCGACAGTGGTATTTATCGGATCACAGAGGTATTTCAAGGCGAGTTGTCCTTGTTCGCGTTCCCTCCGGGCGTCAAAACGGCGCTGCGCGCGTACGCAAGCTTCGATGCTTAGAGAATAGTTTGGCGATGACGAATCCACTAATCCAGCGGCGCCATTTGCTGTCTATTTTTACTGAGGATGTCAAGCACTTTAGCTGGACTACTCATCGGGATTTTGAAAGTCGAAAGTTCCTTTTGCTAACGCGGCGACGAAGTCGATCATTGCGATGCACTATGCAAATCAGACAAGGATCAGGTCAGTCGGGATCATCGAAAAACTTGCAGCAGTCAAACATGTTTTACCTGTTCGTCTACTGGAGCGTCGGAAGGTATCCGCTGCATCGCTTGGATAGCAGCAGCCTGGCAAAGGGCTATCAGCGACGCTGCATTAGCGCCGTCTGTCTCCTCGACGAGTTTGGTGAGATCGACGTCTTGATTCCACGGCATTCTGCTGCGCTGAATCTCCAAAATCGCCTTTCGTTCGCTAGCGTTAGGGAGGCCAACGTACACTACATTCTCGAAGCGACCTGGAGAGAGTGAGAGAGCAGGTAACCATTCGAGCACAACAGTTAGCGTTTTTAATCGTAGGTGAAACAGCAATAGAGTACACACCTGGCTGGAGGAAAGCAGGATCAATGGCGGACAAAGCATTTGTTGCTGCAAGAACAAAGATCCGACCACCGGCAACACTCGTCATGGAACCAACATGCTCTGAGGAGATACCATGAACTTCGCTGTCATCGGATACCGCCTTCAGCGCATCAAGCTCCACCAAAAGCTGAGAAATCATTCGAGACGTTGTCTGTCCAGCCGTGGATCGATTGCCGAACAGTGACTGGAACTCGTCGATGAAGACCATGCACGGACTCAGGGCACGGGCGGTGTCGAATGCGCGCGTAATGGCCTTCTCACTCTCACCAACCTCAGCCTTCATGAGGTCACTGGCTGACAGATTCAGAAAGTTGCAGCCACTCGCCTTCGCAGTCGCTTTGGCGAGCATGGTTTTTCCTGTACCTGGAGGACCGTGCAGCACCATACCCAATGGCGGTGAAATTCCCATTCGACGGAAGACTTGCGGCTTCTCCAACGGCCACACAACCATCTCAATCAAATTCTGCTTGACACGCTCGAGACCACCAATATCGTCCCACGAGACGTCTGGGATAGAAGAGCTAAGTGTATCAGCCCCATTGCTGGCACTTGAAATCTCACGCGCTGAGGCAGCAATTTCCGATTCGAGAGTCCCCACGCCCACAGCATGGCTGTCATTTCGTGACAGTCGCAGGCAGATCTGCTGAGCGATGGAAGCAATATTGCTTGGCCTCTGACCGTAGCGAACAGCTAAGGACATAAGAAACTCACGTCGCAGCATGTTCGACGTTGGTAGCAATGACGTTAGTAACTCGACCGTCCACTGTTTGTCAGGAACCTGTTGAACCACAATAACCCCAGGGTTAACATCTCGACTCGGGATAACTCCACTGAGCGATCGAACACTTACATCGAGGAACACTTCTTCAGTGAAGAGCTGCCGCACTTTAGAATGCAGAGCGCCAAGCACCGACACAGTTCCGATGACGGCAACGCGAACTGAGGCCTCATTTTCTAAACGAGAAGCAGAACGAGAGTGCCAAATTAAACGAAGAAACGAAAGAAGGCAGCATAGGAATTGGTAAACACTTACGAATACTCTCGAGACAATTGACGAGTCGGCAAACAAGCTTATACTTGGTTTCATCGAGAGTCATCGGGAACATCAGCTCGAGATCTTCCAGTAGCAGCACACACGGTTGGATCCGCAGCGCAGCCGAGAAAAAGTCTTCTAAACGCAGATGCGGTGACGCTAGCAACCCACCATCCAGCATGAGCAAATTCGCTCCCAATTCCTCCGCAATTTGGTGCACTAGAGTCGTCTTGCCTGCACCGCTCGGTGCGTACAACAACAGCGAGTGAGGGGCGGCAATAGTCTGCGCAGTACCATCCCCCAAAGGCATCGAAGTCGCACGAAGCGCCATTGCCACCAACTCTCGGAATCCTCGAGCATGAGCTCCAACCGGCTGGAACTTGCGCTTTTCAGTCGTAGATGTAGCTGACGACGACGTGGCGGATGGGAACAGCAACACCAGCGTCTCGTCCGTCACTAGTCCTCCGTCAAACGCCACAACTTCACCGTCCAATCCGTCTCCACTGCATCCACGAAAGTACGCCACATAGCTCCACTCTCCATAGTCCAGACCGTCGCGCCGCAGAGCAATAGACGCCGCTCGCCCTGCCAGGATCCGACCACGCAGCAAACTCTTGACGAACGGGAGCGCAAGCTTCTGCAGGTTTTCACCAGCTGGCGCCAACGCCAAGTACTGCACCACTCGGATGTCCGACGGTGCAACTGCCTTCACCACCACTTCACCCCCTGACGTCACCGCATTGCAGCAACCGCTCGCGCTCGTGTCCTCGTTGAACGACGGCCAGTGGTCAATCCGGAGCTTTGCGCCACGTTCCTCTGCCAGTTTGCCATCGATTTCCAAGCAAAAAACGCGTGGTCGATGCAGACCACAGCATTGCAACGAAGCGTAGCACCCCCACGCAGCATTTAGCCCCTTAAACGTCGCTGGAGAGACGCACGCAACGCTGGTGGCGCTGCCCGACGGCGTCACCTCCACCCGCATCAGTCGCATTGCAAAGTGTATCCATGTCATTACCACCATCACCCCGTTTTACTGACGCCCTACTGCTTGCGCCACACCAACGGTACACATTCGATCAAGTACCGGTACCACAACAATGACTTGGGTCGTGCCCACCGAGGCCGCCGTGACGCTGGGCGAGCTCCATGGCGAGCTGTACAGCGTCTCCAAGCGGGACGACGCGCACGTGGGCGACGACTTCATCCGGCGCGGCGGCTGCGTGTTCCCGCCGGCGCGCGTGGCCAGCTCCAAGCCGCGTCCGTTCGGCCAGGGCGAGTCGCTGACCGAGGAGCAGGACGAGGAGCTGGACTCGGGCGCTCTGAAGCTGCTGAAGCGCGCGCTGAGAGCCAGCAAGAGCTTCCTGGTGGACGACGAGCTGGCGGTGCTGAACCGCGCGCTGGAGGCCGCCGGGGGCGCCGCGCAGAGGCTGCTGAAGGCCGCGACCGGAGCAGGCGACGAGGACCTGGAGCCGCTGGAGCCGCAGGACCCGGAGACGAGCAACGGCGAGAGCATCGTGGACCTCAGCTGGCACCCGACGCGAAACGTGCTGGCGGTGGCGCAGCTGGACGGCGTCGTGGCGCTGTACCACGTGGAGAGCGCGGCGTGGGACCACCGAGTGTTGGAGCACCCCAAGCAGGTGGACATCGGCAGCATTGAGTGGGGCCCCTTCACGGGGGACACGCTGGCCGTGGCCTGCAGAACGGGGCTGTTCTTGTGGAAGGTCCCGCAGAAGGAGACGGAGCCGGTGCTGCGGGAGCTCTTGACGCACCCGAGCAAGGCGGGCTTCTCGCAGGTGTGCTGGAACGTGGACGGCAGCTTGCTGGCGGCGTTTGGCAAAGGATCCAAGTCGGTAATTGTGTTTGACGCGATCTTCTCGAGGAAGACGGAGCTACAGAGCCCGTACCAGCTGACGTCGCTGCATTGGTCGCCCACCGGCGAATATTTATTCGTGATCACGGAGTGAGTGTGTACTACGTCGACGTGCGTGCTACTGATCCGTTGTTTTCGGGAGCTCACCAATGTCTATTGCTTGCATTTGTAGGAGTGGCGTGTCGTTGATGTGGGAAACGCTGACATGGAAACGAGAGACGTGGGAGGTGGCTACAGGGGTATGGACTGGTTTTCTAGTTTATACTGTGGGGTTACGCATGTACTAACGGTGCTTTTCTTGTTGTTATTGTGTATCAGGGCTGCGGATGGTCGAGTGACGGACGGTGCCTGCTTGTGGGTCTGCGTAACAGCGCACTAATGTATCCGTACATCTTCCAAGGCTGCCCTCCTTCGATAGGTAGGTGAAGCAGCTAGACTGGTACATACGATGGCATCAACTAACGCTTGGACTCATTGCTGACGGTGCAGATGCACAAATAAGTTCGCCAGCTCTTGATTTCGCTGAGAAGGAGCTCTTTTCACTCGACCGAGGCACCTCTGCGTATGTCCAGACATCATTTTCTCAGTAGCCTGGGCACTGATGTATTCGATACTGACGTGTTTTCCTGCGTCTCTTCCACTTCTGTAGCATTGTCGGTGGCAAGGTTCAGAACATCGCATGGGACCCCAGTGGGTCAAGGGTAGCACTCACGTATCGGACTACAGCCACCGGTTCCCACCAGGCCGGCACTGCAAAGCTGGTCGCCATTTTCAGCGTGGCTTGGCAGCCGTTCCTGATTTTCACTCGCAGGTTCGTGACTAACTGTTCATACATCACACTTTATCAGCTCAGCGAAATAATCGTACTAACTTCCGTTTACATCTACAGTGGCCTTCTGCGGGGGCCTCCGAACGCCGGTGTACCGCGGAAGCTCGCATTCGCTTCGAACTTCAAGCACGGTGCTCTGCTGAGCGTTGCCTGGAGCAGTGGTTTGATCTCATTCCACCCGTTCTATTTGAAAGACCCGAAGGCGCCGTAGATCCATTGCGCCAGATACTCAAGCAACTGAAAGACTACCATCATTAAGACCGGGCGTCCAAATTCAGAACATCGCTGTTGTCTTCAAGGTTGCAGCGGTTTCGGTAGCGGGGTTTATTCACGAGTTTTGAAGTGTGGTGAGCTGACATGAGCGTCCATGTGAAAGCCCAATGCCGCGCTGGCTGTGGAGATCTCGGGGATCCCGAGCTCGACTACTTCTGTGTAGACTGTCATGGCGACCAGATTGAGCTTCGCCAGCAGGAGGAGATGCGCAAATACGTGGCAAAAGAGGCCGGTGCGACTGCTCCTGCAGAACAGGGATCCTCTACCTCACCACCGTCACCAGTGAGGAAGTATCGCGGACCTCGGCCTGTGGATCATGCAAAAGGTAAAAGAGCACTGCAAATGCCTGAGCTCTCTCTATGTCTATGAACAACGAAAGCTTGTGTGGTTACCTCAATGCAGCACTCGACGACTTCTTCCATCAGCATCGTGAGCAAGATCCTGATGTTGTCGCCCGTGAGCTGACATTCCTCAAGCGCGAAATTGCGATTCGTGAGACTAGTAAGAAGCAATTGCGGAAGTACATGATTGCAACTGATGAAGAAGAACAGGTGGATCCTAAGGAGTGGGGTCGCTACGAGTTTGGCCCTGCGAAGCGAGTGCCAACTCGAGATGTAGAGGAGGCTGTAGAGCTGGCAGCTCAACTCAAGCTATTCTGTCGGTGGCGTAGGCGTGTAGTGCAAAAGCGCATTGAAGCTAGGCGACAGCAGCTAGATGCAGAACGCCTAGCGCAGAAGCAGCAGAAGAAGAAGAAAAAAGGGATCAGTGTACCCTCACTTTCGTTAAGAGGATCAACGAAGACAGCAGTAGAGCAAGTCTCACCCGTACCGGCGAAACAACCACCAGCCGTAGTAACCAAGAGAGGACCCATACTGAAAGCTTGGAAAAAGTTAACCGACAAATGAATTTCGCGTCCTGCAAAGTGAGACCATTCGTCTAGCCAGGCTTATTCCCTTTACCTTGCCACCTACTCGTGAAGCGCGCCTTGAAAATACACGTTACCATCGAGTAATCTCCACCACCATTGGTACACAATTTAGCAGCATGAAGAGCTCTCGCGCTTCGACGATGCACCACTAAGATCAATCGTCTCCGGTACGTAGCTATAGCAGCAACCGTAACAAGCACCACCGTCAGTTCCATCAACGTTCTCAACGCCAACGTCCTTACCCGGAGCAGCCACTTACATGTCGTCTTCTTGGCCCTTCTGCAACGCCGAGCTGGCGATCGTCTGGAATGCTTCCTCCACGCTCGTCGCCTCCTTTGCACTCGTCTCAAAGTGCTGAATCGGCTGCCCATCACCAAAACAGCAGAATCCATTGTCAGCATCCCAAGTAGCCCCTCCGCAAAAGCACTGGACACTAATTTACCTGCTGGACGTTCTTGGAGCGGCACCATTCCTGCGCCTTCTCCTTTTGAACCTGCACCGCGACACAACCCAGTCAGCCTCCTCGCTCTTCACCCCATCAAAGCCTCTCCACACCACTTTTACCCTTCGCTCCGACTGTTTGTCCACTTTATTGCCCAGTACAATGAACGGGAAGGCGTCGGGGTCTCTCGGTCCCGCCTGTGCCAAGAATTCATCCCGCCACGTGTCCAGCTTCTCAAACGACTACACATGTAGCAACACCATACCAGGTCAGCACCCCCCAACCCCTAAGAATACTATCTCAGTACTGCATCTACCAACCTTGGGGTTGGTGATATCGTAGACCAGCACGCAGGCGTCGGCGCCGCGGTAGAAGGCCACGCCCAGGCTCTGGAAGCGCTCCTGGCCGGCCGTGTCCCAGATCTGCATGGTCACCAGCTTGTCGTCGAGCATGATCTCCTTGGTGAGGAAGTCGGCGCCGATCGTGGCCTTGTACTGGTTGCTGAACTTCTGGTTCACGTACTGGTTCATCAGCGACGTCTTCCCCACGCTGGAGGGGGAGGGGGGCACAACAATGATACACAGAATTAGTACATTGCTTTAGAGCTGTCTCCTGACTCACACAGAGTGGTCTGACGCACCCGCTGTCGCCCAGGATGATCAGCTTGAGCAGAACTTTCTTACGGTGCGCCATTGGGCTTGGGGCGTGGGCTGGTTCGCTCGGGAATGCACGTGCAAGATCAGTAAGAACGCGTGTGACCCGCCTTCTTCGTTCGCTAAAATGTTGATATCGATGAGCTGCGAAGAAAATCTTCCTCAGGAGTTTTGACCAATGAGATGCAAGTTGAAGCGGACATGGCTACACTTGACCTTCAATGGGAGTACATGTAGTTACGCGTGATAGTTTTCCTGTACGCGTCACTGTTGCTTATAGTAGGCGTCGAGTGGGGACGCCGAAGCGGAACTGGCAGATGGCGGCGTTGCCCCGCGACGTCGTCTGGCTGGGGCCAGTCAGCGTCGAGGAGCTGGACGCGCTCGGGTCGCGGTTGGCCACCTCCGTCTGGATCCGGGTGAGCTCCAGCATCACGCCGGGGTCGCAGTTCATCTCTGTAGCCAAGCGGATCGTCGTCTGCACCGCCTCCAGATCACTGATGGGCTGCCGAACAGGGGTCGTCGCAGCACGTTGCGATGCACTCCACGTCAACCAGGTATCATCCAGCGAGCCCGGGTATCCTTGTTCAAATCCAGGGTAGTCTCCAATAATGTTGTTGTTGTTGTTGCTGCTGCTGGTGTTCGAGTTGTTGCTGTTACGTCGGGGAGCAACCGGGCGCGATGCTGCAGCCTGCGCGTCGAACGGAGTCGAGGAGCCCGACGCGTTCTGTACCGAAGACGCATTTTCCACCTGTGCAATGGTATGGCGCGTCAGATCTTCGGTGCTCACTTGCATGCCCACCGAGCCTTGAGTAGCGTGCAGCGCCGAGTCGGCAAAGTCCGCATCTGTCAGGTTTTCATCGCATGCCTTCTCCGCAGCAGGAGACACCATTTCGATTAACCGCATCGGGCTAATGAGCTTCAGACGCCTGAGTAGCGCTTGAATCTGCGCATCCAGCTTCTCGTCCGTGCGGTTGTCCGGGACAATGTCGGCTCCAGTCTCGGTGGCCATCAGCACGCCCACGTTCGCGAAGGAAGCCATGATACGCGACCGCGGAATTTGCTGCCAGCCTTGTGCCACCCACTCGACCACCTTCTGCAGCGGCACGTCATAGATATCGAGCTGTCCTTCCTCTCGTCGGTCAAGCGCGTAGTCCAAGAGCTGGTGGCGGTAGCGGCGCTTTACGGACGCCGCGATCCCCATCTCCAGCGGCCGCACGCACAACTCCCCCGCATGGTTCCGGTCCACGAAGTGCATCTTGACATTCGACAGCGACGCCTTCTGCACGCTCATGGCAGCTACCGAGTCCACGATGAGTACAACGTGGCGGTTCGTCACGCGCATGCGCCAATCCAGCGCCATCAGCCAGTCGCGCAGCATCGTCGGCGGCATCCAGGCCTTGTGGTTGCAGGCAAACTGGTACGGGCGTTCTTCTTCGGCATGGGCATTGGGGTCCGCCGGCAACGGGTGTGGCCCCACGACGAACGGGTTCAGTCTGTCACTGCCGTCTGCGTTGACCGCCAGCAGCATGGTCAGCTTCTTCTCCGGGTGGTGACCAGTGGGCATCGCCTGCCTATCGGGGCTCATAGTGTAGAACAGCCGCGTCTCATGCAGCCAGTAGACGTTCTCGGGCAGCAAGCCCATTACGGCGGCCTTGAGGTGGTCCGGCGTTGAGATGACCGAGGTTTCGGGTGCGAACTTGGGTTTGCCATCCGATTCCTCCTGCACACGCGGAGGGCGTCCCCCTCTGCTGCCTTTGCCCCCTCCGAGGGAGAAGCCGTGGCGCCCCATGAAGGAGTGCATCCAGCCATTGGAGAACTGCGGCGGCGAGCTGGTGACGCTCTCGGGCAGCTGCGGAGCCAGCAGCTCGTAGAACACGCGCGCCTTGTGGCGCACCAGGTCGCCCGGCAGCTTGAGCCTTCGGGCCTGGCAGTAGAGGAACCAGTTGGCCAGCGCCGAGTCCACCTCGGGGCACTTGACGGTGCGCATCTTCTTGTAGTCGCGGCCCTCGCCCGACACGAGCTCGAACTGCGCGCGCTTCTTGAGCATGTAGCTCATGGCGGCCTGCGACGGCACATACTCGAGGCTGAACTGCTGCCTGGCCCACTGGCCCAGCTGCGCCTGCGTGGTCTTGGGGAACTGCCGCGCGTGCAGGCAGATGAGCCGCTTCTGCTCGTGCGTGAGGTTGGTGCTGCGCGCCTTGGGTCGCGCCATGCTGCTCGACAAGGAGGCTCGTACTTAAAAAATATAATAGGGGGAGGGGGAGAACCGGCCAGAGAAACCACTTGCGTTCAGTATGGGATCCAAACTGTGGGCCTTTGAATTTCGCGCGCCAACCGCAGCTTTCGATATCGCCCGGGGTGCCTCTGCTTGAAACAGGAAGCAGACTTCTTAGAAACACCTCTCTCATTTCGCGTTAAGCAAACTCGAGGGTTAAAAAAGCTGCCGCTGTCGGTGTGTGAAGGTGCCGGCGAGACGTGCACAAGGTAACGTTAAGCGTTAAACTTACAAGTTGTTAAGCGTGTTCAGAAGACAGTCCCGCGCTGAAGGTGGGCATTGGTACGGTGAGGCCGCACATACTTACCTAAGCAGCAGTCTGAAAAACGTGAGCTTTAGCTCATATATAGCACACCCTTCTGCTCAACCGCAGAACCTAATAATGCTGAGCTGGGGGCCACAGCTCAGCATTATTATCGTGCGTTCTGCAAACAACAAACATGGCCATCGCATGCACCTCCTTTTTCCGGGGGGCGACACTTCGGTGGTCGATCTGGAGGTGTGTGGTCCACACTTTCACGATCTTTCACGGTCGCGCAAACGATGGCAGCGTCGAGCGCAGACTGTGCGGACGAGGTCATTCACCGACGGTGTGTGACTAGGGCAGCCCTCGCAGTCACAGGAAGACCGCATGCGCGGCAACAGCATGAGTCTGAGCAGAGGCACGAACGCCGTGCTAAATACGCAGCCGAGTCTGTCATGAATCGCACATATTTGGCAGTCGCCACGAAGCGAAGCCATATTATAATATTATCACGTGAAGCGCACGTGGCGGGCTCTGGTCGAGCGCCGCTTTGGCCTGCTGCGCCAATGAACGGCATCTGCGGCGCCAAGCAGTGGCGGCCATTGGCTCGGCGCAACGCGTCACTCGTCGCGTTGCCTTCGGCGGTTGAGGCGGACTCTGGGCCACACCATGTTCAAAACGGGCGGGAAACGCTCGGGCGAAGCAACGCGAGGCCAGCGCGCTATGACGAATTCGGCCGCTCTGGGCGCTTGAACCAGCCGATGCAACCCACGACAGAGACGCAACTGCAGCAAAGCGCACAGGCACAACGGCAGCGGGGTTGTCCAGTGAGTCTCCACGACCATCACTGGCGGCGGCAGCCGTCACTCTTGTAGACGCCGCAGCCGCTGGTTGCTTCGCGATCCATTGCCGCGCAAGCTCTGAGAAAAGCTGCGTACAGCTCAGCGAGCCTCCGTTGGGCGCGGCCGCCAACGCCCCTGCTGCAGCGTACATGTACTGGCCGAGCCAAGTAGTATGAAGTTCAAACTATGAAGGCAATTTGGTCGTTTGCTTTGTTCGAACTTTTGGCCAATCAGCGCACGTTCATATCGACCCCGTTTCTGCAGAACGTACGGTACGTTATCAGATGGCCGCTGATTGGCCGGACGCTGATAAAACAAGGCGACTCTTCACGGGCAAGCGGACACCTTTGCCGAAAGAGCATACCCTGCGACATCGTATACAGATTCGAGCTAGTCGTTGGGCGCGATTTCACTGTGAAACCCACATAGCTTGCGCCATCGTATTTTGCCTGCGCTCGCTGCTAGCCGCTCGTCCGCGGTACTTTCGTATTTTGGCGCCAAGCGGAGACTCGCGGCGCTGGGCGACAGGGCGCGGCGGAGATGGGAGCCCGTCAACCGCCAGAAAGCGCGGAACGAACTCATGCGTGCGGCCATACTGAAGGCAAGTCGCCCGAAGCAGAGGAAAGATCTCTTTTTCGGGCCGCCGCGCCCGAATGCGCGCCCTCACAATCCAATTTGCCGTGTTGGCGCCGAGCTCGCGCCTGCCGGTCTTTCCCCCGTTGCATCGCGCGCCCCGCCCGATTGAAACGTTCATCTTCAACATGGTGGCACAGTTCGGCCTCTCGGGAGTGCAAAGCGCGGCGGCCAGTCTCCGCGAGGACTATTTCGGCTACATTGACCGCGACTGGCGGCTCTGCTGCGGCAAGCCGGACGCCGACGCGCGCTCCGACGGCTCGGCCCGCACCATGGACGAGGCCACGGACCTCGAGGTGCTGGCCTACATGGCGGCCACCGATGGCAGCTACGTCGACGAGCTCGACGAGTATGACGACGACGAGTGCTGCAGCCCGCGCGCCTCGAACGTGTCGGGTCTGCCGCTCGTGTGCAGCAACTGCGGCGTGTCCTTCTTCTCGCTGCAGATCCCCGACGACCAGGTGGACTGCTACTGCTCGGGCGAGTGCAAATGGAGCGTCATCATGTACCGGGAAATGGACCTGCGCATGTACGCCATGCGCCGGCCCGTGCGCCGCCACACGGCGCTCGCCTCGACGTGTTCGTCCTCGAGCTTCTACGAGGACAGCGACGACGAGGAGCTGGGGGGCGACAGTCTCGCGTCCTTCAGCTTCAGTGACGACTCGACCGCCAGCTCCTCATGCAGCTGAAACAGTACAGCATACAGTTGCGCGCGCAGCAGTGGAGTATTTACTATTTAAGGTGCCACGGCACTGCGAGAGAGTAAGAGAGTAAGAGAGAGAGAGAGACAGAGAGAGAGACAGACAGAGACCTGTGTAGTTCATATGCGTGTAGTCTATAGTGTGTATAAGTTTCTTAAAACGGGTTGCTTTACTTATTTTCTTACGGCGTTTGAGCCGTCTAGTCCGTCACTTGTCACTTGCCAATGCCGTTATTTATACCTTCCTGGAGGTGTCGACATGCTTGCTTGCTGCCTTAGCTGCTCAGCATGTCGGTAAAGCTGTTGACACCGCATGGAAAGGACAATGTCTATAGCGAGATCGATCTTTACAGACGCCCCCACACCAAGGACAAACCCCTTCCCTTTCTAGGGTTGCCCGCTGCAGCTTGCACAGCTATTAAGGGACGAACGGGGACCTCGTTGTCAAGTGTGTCTTTATTGCACCTATGCAGCAAGTTTAATCGAATACGAAGGCTCCCTCAACACGACGCAGTCGCCGGGTGTTCGCCATCTCTCGTCGACTACCGTCAGGCGGTGAGCCATTTACCGACCACTATGCCTCAGGGGCGGAAAGATCGTACAGCTTACTCGTCGTCATCGTCGTCGTCGTCGGCCATTTCATCCTCCTTGATAGACTGGACGGCCCACTCGTTCACCTCGTCGCGCAGGTTGTCCGGCACCAGGTGGTGCTGCCACTTCGTCTCCTCGCAGATCCAGCTCAGCTCCAGCTCGAACGGGTGGCGCACCTCATCGTGCAGCGTGTTCAGACTACGGCAAGCACAGACACCAACAACCTACGTCAGCTACCACGCTAGAAAGCGGCACCAGCAGAGATCCTTTGCGGCACGTACATCTTGGCAACGTATTTCATGGCTTCACGGCACGTCATGTCGAAGAGCTTGTACTTCTCGATCTCTGTCTTAGCCGACTGCTGTCCCTTGCCCAGCGCGCAGCCGCGGTAGCTCTGCAAGCATCAAAGCAGCACAGCATCCCCCCCTCCAGTCAGTAAAATAACCTGTAGCCTAAGGACGATCTTCTTTTCTGCCTGTGGACGTACGTAGGTCACTCCCGAGGGCTCCACCATGTAGAGACTGGACTTCTGGGTGTCCTGGTCGTAGCCGGCGAGCATGATGGCCGTGCCGAAAGGTCGGATGGAGCCGTAGAGCGTGTAGTAGTGCACGAACTGGCCCATGCGCTCCGCCAGGAGGTGCGGCGGGATGGGGCAGCCGTAGTTCTTCTTGTAGTTGAGCGCCTCCTCACGCGCGCGGTTCACGAGCTGGCGGCCGTCGGCCACGAGTCCAGCCATGGACAGCCCCACGTGGCGGTCGATGGCGTAGACGCGGCGGTGCGTGCCGGGCACCAGCATCTTGCTCAGCAGCGTCTTCTCCACGCCCATGACGATGCCGTCCGAGCACTTGATGCCGATCGTGGTGCTGTCATATTGAGTTCACCTCGGGTTAATAACCTGTTGTGGGTTTCAGATATAACTGGGTTATATGGCGCATCCGTCCGTACCCGCTGTTCTCGACGGCCTTCTTGGCGTACTCGACCTGGAAGATGCGGCCCTCGGGCGAGAACGTGCCCGCCGAGTAGTCGTAGCCGGCGCCGGTGCTGCTCATGTTGCGTGTCTAGATTAACCTGTGGGGGTGAAGAGGGCATGGTCAGCACTGCGCGAGCGACGAGGAGCAGCCGATCTTCGTCACCTTCGCTGCTTGCTCGGAGCTGGAAAATATCCTCCCTTCCCCCTCAAATCGTATTGGAGGTGACGCGAAGGTCGCAGCAAGATAAGGTGCAAAGATCTTCTTGTTTTCTGCCAATGAAAAAGACGTGTTGAGCGAGTACCGTGTATCGAACGAGGTTAAAAGGCCAAGTTACTATTATAGTTACAGTGTGCTTCAACATTGCCTTGGGAGAAGCACTGGGTGCATTTCACCATTTGATCAATGAAAAACGCAACTGTGATGATGCATACGATAGCCGTGCGCTTTGACTATAACAGCACGATGGATTGCACCGTGAGGGCGCAACGCCAATCGGATCTGGGAACGTGGAGAAGTTTTTCTCGTGAACGCCCGAGTTCAAGCTCAAGTCGTTCCATCCTGGCGTGGCTATCGGTAGTTAAGTTACGATCGGAGGGTTCATCTTCACCAAAACTTCACGGTTAATACATTACATATCTTACATTTATGACGCTGCATCGAGGGGCTCGAAGCTGCCGTGTCGCTCTTGCACGAGCCACACGTCGTCAATAACCTCTCCATAGTGCCCACGTGCAGCGGGGTTTTCCGGGTCGGCCTCAACCTGCTGCCAATGCAGGTGCGTGGCATTCGCGACCTCCATGCGCGAGTAGCCGAAAATGTTGTTGCGGAAGGCGTCCCAGCTCTCTGCCGGCCGCTCAAAGGCCTTGCGCATGATCGTCGTCAGGTACTGACCCGATGCGCCCGTCAAGATGTGCGTGGTGGCGCGCATGTTGCGCGTGCGCTTCCACGTCTGCGACCTGTACACGTCAAACGCTCGCTCGTAGTTGTGCTGGTGACCGCAAAGGTACACGTCAACTCCGTGCTTGAAAAGCTTGTCTTCGAGCCTGTCACGCAGCATTGCAGCCTTGTCACCACAGTTGGTGCTATCGGATGTGCAGTACATGGGGCGGTGTCCGATCACAACGAGCCACGGAGTCTGTTGCCGGTTCGCGTTGGCCTTGGCAAGGTCTTGCTCGAGCCAGGCTTCTTGCCGAGCGATCACGTCGCCGTCCACGTCGAACGTCTTCTTGAAGTAAATCTCCGTTGAGATGACCGTGAAGTGCACAAGCCCCACGTCGAACGAGTAGAACCAGTTGTTGGGGACCTCCTGGGGCTCCGCTTCCTTCGAGTGACCGCCAATGTGGACAGTCTGAACGCCCTCGTTCTCGTTGCTGGGCATGAGTCGGAAGCGTTCCGAGTAGTGGCTGAACGTGTTGTGCTGCTCGTGGTTTCCAGGGCACACCATGAAGGGTACACTCGCTGCAAACGGCTCGATCTGCTGCATGAAGATATCGCCGACGTGGCCGTCCATCATGTCCAAGTCGTAGGCGTAGTCTCCGACAGACACCACACCGTCCACGACACCTTCCGCGACCTCCGACTGCATCATGGGTAGAGTGGCCGCGTTCTGGTAGCCAATGTCTCCCGTGACCAGAAAGCGCGTGGGCTTGGGCTTCTCTCCAGGGAGCAGCGGCGCAGGCGCAGTCTTGGTCACATACGGGATCGACCACGACGAGTAAGCAGCATTGCCCACAACGTACGTGTATCTCGAGTCCGGCTGTAGCCCCTCCAGTCTCACAACGTGCATCCAGCGCTTGGACTGCGCCTCACCATCGTCCTCAAACAGCGTCGTGTTGGCCCAGGCCGTCACCGGCATCGCCTTCGGTCCTTCCACTTCAATGTGAGCATGGTACCCTTTCATCAGCGTCAGCTGAGCGTCTCCTTCGCCGCAAAACGCCTTGGTCATCCACTGCACAGACAAGCTGCCCGGCGTGTGGCCGTACGCCGTGTGGACGTGCTTTGGACGGCACAGTTCGGCTTCATCTCCTCGGTACGGGACGTTGGCACCCAGTCGATGCACCGCCGACCAGCCATGGAAGATCGAGCCGACAGTGAACTCGTACGCGGCGTCTTGCTCCCGTTCTGGGAGGTCGATGCGTGCGGAGTGCGTGTTGAAGGTGGCTTCGTCGGTAGTGTACGTGGTGGCCACCTTCCTGACAAAGGGCGCCTTGATCTCCCCCGTGACGAGCATGGTGTCGTTCTCTCCAAGTCGACGGTATCGCACCTCCACGCCCGTGGCCACCTCGTGGCACGAGCGCCACGGGTTCTCGAGAGCGGGGCTCTTGTCGTTCGCCTTCTGCAGATTCACCTTGGGGATGTACGTGCGTCGCGTCGACCATTCCACCACGGCGTGAGAGTCCAGAATGAACGAGCGGATGCCGAATGGCACGCAGTTCTCCACCTCGCGCTTCTCGAAGTCGTGGGCGTCTTCGGGCTCCTGGTCGCGTGCAGCTTCAGCGGAACGCGACGGACGGTTGGACGAAGTCACACCGAGCGCCACCATCACCAACAGCGGTAAGCTTAACAACAACAACAACAACGGCCGTCGAGGGGAGAACCGTGAAGGACTACGGTGCAGCAGGTCGTCGAGCGAAGGTTCGGGGCATGGCTCCACCGGGATGGAGAGGTACGCGCTCGTATGGTGGTAGTCGTGGTCCTTCTTGACGAAGGACTCTGTGACTTGGTTCTTGGTAGCCGGCATGTTTCAGAATGAAAGAGGCAAAGAAGGCCTTGACGAGAGACTGCAGAGGGGGACAACCACGCATGCCCCATGGAGGAAGAGTTTCGAGCTCAAAGATGAAGAGTAAAACAACCGCGGGTGAAAATTTCGACGCCTGGTGAGCTCCAAGATGTTGGTTGGGATCGGACGTTAAACAATCGCTCTGCCCCGCTCAGTTGCCAGGGTTAACCCAACTTACGCTGCGTTATTGATGAATGGAGACGTTTCTCAACGGACGCAGTTGACAGTAGTGAGCTCCACCCCACTTGGGCGCCACCCTCTGCCATCGAAAGCAAGCAACTATTTGTTCGGTTTGGCGTACAGTTATTATGTTCAAATGGTTGGTTACCGGTACGATAGGTTTTGCCCCGTGAATGAACCGGGGATAGGACTGTTCTGTTCTTTGCCACTGAGAACTGAAATCGTGCAGGGCTTGGAACCTGCTGGTAATCGTGAAAGTGAACGAACCACCAGAAAACCATGCGGTGCAACCTCGCTGGATCGATATCCCAGTGTATCGTGAGGATCTGTAGCTTGAGAGATCAACTAATATTTCGCTGCCTGCATGCATGGTTCGAGAGCTCAGAAGCTTGGAGCTGCACGTTGAAGCTCCTGCCTGCAACAGGAGAACACTTTACGATCGGAAAAGCAAGAAACATCAAGCGATGTCAAGTGATAGCGTTGTCTTCAACATTGTATTTCAACCAGCCTTTGAGACGACCTAGTCGCCGCCTTAGTTGCAGCCGAAAGCGGACGTGAAGATCTGCTTGAACATCCTTGGCAGGTCCGACGTATCGAGGCAAACGTGGCCTCGACCGGCTGGCAGCTCGCGGCGGATGCGCTCAGCCTCATCAGCAAACGATGCGATGAACAGGGCGTGGGCCTGCACGCCGGGCTCTGCTACCAGCTTGTGGCCGAGGTATCTGGGCTCGATGCCATAGCGTTCGAGATTGGCGTCGCTCACCACAAACACGAAGCGGTCGTCACCTTGGAGCGCAGCTACGCGCTGGACACCACGCTCCACGGCCTCAACTGTGTGGTCTCCGCTACGACAGTACTGGGTATGAGCGACCATCTTCTGCAGCACTCGAAAGCGTTCCTTGCGGTCTTGTGGCGGAGCTCCAAACTCCACGAACGGAATCTCGGGCGAGTCGCCGCTGTGCCCCATTATACAGTAGTCCAGCTCGCGCTCAAAGCCCGCGAAGCTCTCCATGATCATGAGGGAAGTCTCAAGCATGCGCTCGAGTCGGGAGTCTTGGCCGTTGAAGCGGTACATTGAACCACTGACGTCCATTACGAACAGCATCTTTTTCGGCTCTTGGCCCTGTTGGTGACCTGCTGGAGCTTGGAAAGGTGAGTCACTCACGCCGCGGCGTTTAAACACGAGTCGCTCACCAGCAATACCATCGACGAGCTTGCCATCGTCCAGCTCTCCGCTTGATTGGTGTCGCAACCAGTTGCGTTCCTGAGCCACCGCCTCCAGGTTTGCTAGCACGGCACGCAGTTGAGCACTCTCGCGTTCCACACGTTTGAAGTACGACTGATATGTTTCCCACTCACGATCGGTCATGTCGATCTCACGAAGCATTTCAGCAAGAGCTTCCTGCGCCATGGCATGCGCCTTAGCACGCGCTTCAGCTGACACTTCGTCCTTCTTCTCCTGCGAAACCTGATGCACGGGGTGCCCCTTATCGAGTCGATATGGCCCACCTCTGCCTCCCAATCCTGCTGTGTCCGAGCCACCAGTTCCTCCAGCCCACGTATTCCCTCCCACGTGCGGATCATTGTTCGGGTCTTCTTTGCCGTACTTAGGAGCATCCAGACCCGTCTTCGGTGCCGATGGCCCGCCGACTCTCGAGCCATCAACCTTGAGCTCAAGGGCACCGTCAATCCTTAGGTTATCCCCGCTGCCAAACATTTGCTTCCACAACTCAACCTCACGGTCAAGCGAAGCTTGGTCAAGTTGCCACACCTTCACAGCGCCGTCTTCTTGAAGGGTTAGCGTGTGTCTTCCATCATGCGCTCCTGTTACAGCAACGACGCGTGAAGTAGAAGAACTTTCGGTGGCCAACGAAAAAAATCTGCTGTCGTCACTTGTTCCTGTCGATGGCGGCGTAGAACCAACGACAACAGTTTTCGTCATCTGCAACTCGAGGAAGGTAATTTCCATGTCAACCAGATCGCCTTCGTCCGACTGCGAAGGGTTCACAATGAACGATTCATTTCCCCAGGCTAGCTGAACTTCTCGCTGCTCCTTTCCGTCATCCAAATCCTCTCGTAGAGCGCTTTGGATGTTGCCACCACTTTCATCATTGCTGAACGTCTGCAAAAAAGCCCGCGGGTGTACCATGAACTTCGCAGGGTTCACTACACCTTGGGATCGAAGACATCCAGGAATCACGGAGTGCCGAGTATCAACTACTGATGAATTCGTGTGGTCAACCGCTGCCGCTTTTAAAACGAAACTATTCTTGCGCACGTCGTGACTCAATTTGTACACCACACTTTCGTCCGCGGTTCGCAAAAGCCATTCGCGTTCATCAGTGGGCTGTACACTGAGTATCTGTGCAACTGGCGCAGACAACGATGAACTCATCCTGGCCAGGTCGATTGAGAAAAAGTTGTTCAAGTTCAGATCAAGAACTTGGAACAGCGATCCTCCGTGCAGATAGCGAAGAACTAATCCAGCATTGAGTCCATCAGCTTCTGCTCGCCACCCACCATTCTTTTCAACACCAAACCACTTCGTAAACGGGTTTTGCTGCGCCCTCTTCTTTCCGTGCGCTACAGTAGAGTCTACGTGCTGTCGTCCCTCAAGAGCACCGTCGGGGAGGGTGAGGCAGTCTGCACGCCCATCTGAGCTTTCCAGAGGGTTTAAGAATACAGTGAGCCCTAATGCAAGCAATACGATGTGGTTGTTAGCAGGCAGTACAGAGTATTCCACACCAATGACAGGTGTAGGCTACCTGTAGACGGGATGAACACGGCAACTTCTCCCTTGTCAGGCAACTTCACAAGAACTGGGTTTGGCTCCCATTGCATGTGCTCGTTTTCAAGCTCCAAGATGCTGTGCTTTCTGAAAAATACGCATCGACAGGATTACATCACAGAGTTCAGTCTAGCTCAAGAGTGCGTTAACGAAGCAGAAGTAGACGCACCTTTCATTTCCTTCGAAATCTGTAAAAGAGTGCACACTCATTGGCCTTCTTGTCAGCACATGAAGCGAGTTGTCAGGGAAGACAGCCATCGCGTGGGCTTGTTGCTTCCGGTTTCCTTTTAGAGGTACCTGGAAGGAGGCCAGCCGCTCAGTAAACTCATGCAAACGGTGGTGCTGGAGTGCGAACGATCGAGTCGTTGACGGGTCCAACCAAATCTGTCTCCGGTTGAGCGATGAGTGATGCAGTTGTTGCTGGGATTTCTTGGTAAATGCGTTGAACTTCACAGATTCTTCAGGTATCCAGCGCCACGATTCGGTAGGAACGAGCTTGGGAAGAGCTCGCGCTTCCGCGATGTTCATCTTGAGTGCCAACGCTTCACCCGTGGGCGACAGCGGAATTCCATGCCTGAACCGACGAGCAACAATACAGCGTGCGAATACATTAAAGAGGATAACGCATCGTGCACGAAGAGCATGTTAGTTTTCCATTGCATTTAAACACAAGACACAAGGGCAGGCTCTATTCCAAGCCATTTCTAATAGGGAAGCATGGAAACCCGTGAGCGCGGACATATAAAAAAATGCTTATACACGACTGTCGTACCTCAAAAAGACCTCCGACAGTTCATTGCGCATGTTTCGATCGTAGGCATCAAAAGCAAGAACATTTTCCTGTCGCAATGCATTACCATAATCAGTGCCATTTCATCTTCTTTTTTTTGACAAGGGAACAAGGATTCTTACCAGTACTGAGGCAACTCCGTCATTCGGAAATTGCTCTAGGTGTTTCGCCACGGCAACGGCCTCGCGCGTAGAGTACGGATACGTGATGGTACCATTCTCCACCAGCTCCCGCAGCTCAGCAAAGGCTCTACACAACCGGCGCAAAATGTCAACAGGAACACTCGGCGCGTACGCGGTCAGCAAGGACAGTTCGGACTCTTCGTCTGGGTTGTCGATCGCACTGGTACCAAAGCAAACATACGTTAGTAAAAGGAGGTACAGTAGATTTGTACGATTGGTAGGATACTTACTGGCTAGCAAAGATATCTCCGATTTCTCGAAAGAAATTGTTTCCCAGGAAAGGAAAACCTGGACGGTTCGCGAGTACCCACATGCGGAAATTAGGATGAAGCTCGATAATGTCGTCCTCGTTGTGCCACTCTTCGATTGTCACTTTGGTCGGGTCAATTAAGCGCTTGCCGTTTCCCTACAATTGTGATAACAACAACGAGCGACTAAGTCGCTTGCGAGAAGTGTCGGACAGAGAGTAACGAGTCTTACCAGGAGCATTTCGCCATCTTCGACAAGCCCCTTGAGGACGCACACCACCTCTAGCGGTGCTTTGTCGGCCTCGTCGACGATGAGTGTTCGACCAGTTTTGGCAGCCCGTACAAGTGGCGAGTCCTCCCATTCGATTCTCCCGTCGATCAATGTTGGTACCAGTGTTAGCGTTTGCACAGTTGTCTTGGCACAAAACGTTTTCAGAGTTAAATATCACCCCCATCAAAATCAATAGGCCACTTCTTGAGAACGTACATCGCGATGCAGCTGAATGTACTCGCGCTCCTGCTGGAGTAACTGCAGCAGACGATCTGCTAGTTTGTTCTTGCCCACGCCTTGGTTACCGATAAGCAGCATGTGTTTCTGGCCAGCCACAACATCCTGGAGCATATCCTTCATGCAACGAGTATGCTTTGGGATGTCAAAGTAGTGGGGCTGAGGCACCAACTCCGGGCTGCTGGGGGTCTGTATCGGGTATGATACGTCGCCGATGTGCAAGCGACCCCCCACTTCACTAATAGTTTCTGCTTGCTGTGTCTTGAGGTCGGTCGCTAACATAGAGGTAGGCGCTTTACACTCGTCCAATAGAGAATCAACTAGCCGGGTGCATGCTGAAGACAAAAATTGAGTGAGCAGTGTATCATGCACCAACGGCCGTAAATCCTGGAGCGATTGGTTCGGAAACGCGTTCAGTCGGCGGCAAACTCGCAGTAGCTGACGCATAGACAGCGAAAGTGCGAGGTAGTCGGCATTTGCACTCTTCTCCTTCGCACCCCGCAATTTTTCCGAAAATGCTAGAAGCGTACTGTGCAGTTGGAACAGGGGAATTAGTTACGCGCGGGAAGAACAGCGCTCAAGCAAGACTCACCTTGTAGTTTCTTGAGGAAGTTCGGGGTACAGCTGCCGTACAATGTCGTTTTCACTCTGTGCGACCGACATTGCCGCAAGGTGATGGAAACTAAACATCGAAATGCTGTCCGAGCCCAGCCACGCCGCTGTAGACTCTTTGCCTGGCATCCCCGCGGCCCCTTTCAATGTGGCGGGATCAGCTTCAGCGATCGCAATGATGCGAAACGACGGATGAATTGGAGATACTCGGCTGAGAGTATTTCTAGCTCCGGATGCACTTGCGTCTGCCACGATAGCATCGTACGTTACCTGCGATACCAATTTTGAGCCATCCGCCAAATCAATCTCTCGATCTTGAATCAGCCTCTGAAGGACACCAAGACTATCCCTTCCGAGTCGGTGCACACCGTCTAGCACAGCGAGGTGGCCGTTCCGGGCAGCATGAATGAGAGGGCTGTCTTCCCATCGGGTATTGCCATGCGAGTCCGTAGACCGCCGTTGAAGGAGATCTCGGGCTGTCATATCCTTGAACAGGCTAAAGAGCTCAGTTGCGTATCCCATGCGGTGAGCGAATAATCTCACTAAAGCCGACTTCCCGCTGCCTTTGGCTCCGAGAACGCACAAGTCCCTGCCAACGGCATGATCTTGGATCATTTCAGCAAGCACTTTTGAATGAGCCGCGGTCTCCACGAAGCCTGGCATCGCATTCATCTGGGCACGCGAAGTTCCACACGGAACGTCGTGAAGTACAAGCTGAGCGACAGGAGTACGAAAAGCCACCGTCGCCTTCACGTCGTCAGCTGATGCCTTGACAACGCTATCGATTGAGTACGCTGTGCTTTTCAGTCCATCCGTGAAATTTTCCACGATACGATCAAGTGCCTTCGCGTTTGCCTCGGTTTTGGCTCCGAGAACGTTCGTTCTCACAGGAAAAGCTCGCTTCACGGTGTTCGCAGCGCTCGCACCTGGAAATTTCTCCACCACCTTCGCACAGTGAGAGAGCGACAGGAAGTCGAAGTGCGGCATACGCGGCCCGGTGCTACTTCCAACATCGTACGTGGCTTCGATAGTGTTGACAGCCTCTCGGATGCCGACAAGTTTCTCCAGTGTAGGCAGCGGAACGGACGGGGCAATCGCCACCAACTCCTCGAGCTGCGAGCCCGGCGAACTTGGCTTCACATTTCGCGCCTGGAACCTCGAGCGCAGCGGTGGATCCAACGTTCGGCCAGGATACGGAGGGACTGGAAGCCCCAGCGCGATGACTCGGAAATCTGGGTGGACGCGAACCAAGTTTTGCGCCTCCAACGCCTCCTTCGAGTAACCTTGTTCCACCAACGCGTCGTAACTTTCTGCTTTCATGAGAAATCTCCCATCGTCCAGCATCATTTCTCGATTTTCAAGCAGGTTGTTCAACGTCGGCAACACATTTCGCTCTGCCTTTTCCAGACCTGCTCAATAATATACACAGCCATTACGCGAGCTCAGCACTATTATAGCAACCATCATAACACCAAGCAACAGATCCACGAACCGTCGATCACAAGCACTCGGCCGTTGATAGCAGCTCGCACGGGCGCCTGGTCCGTGAAAATAGCTGCCCCATCCACGATCTCTCGACGCTGACACCAATGCCAAACGTTACGTCAGATATAACCCAAACTTCATTTCTGCTCTTGGACGAACCTGCTTCAAGTCGGACTCGGTGGTATCCTGGGAAATGGCGACGTACTCCACCTCCTTGTGCAGAAGTTCGCTGAACCGCATGCTCAGCAGACGTCGAGACGATCCCGGGGGTCTTTTAAGACAAAAAAAGCACAAAAACCTACTCTTCAGCAACAGATTCAACCCCCCAATTACGCCCCACCAATTGACACGTTACCCGATGAGGAACATGTCCTGCTTCAGACGGTCCTTCTGCAGCATCCACCTCAAATGACCCAGCAGCTCCTAAATACAAACAATAGTATAACCATAAATACGTTAAAACAAATCAATATCTAAAGTAGAAGCTCGAGTTAAACAGTACCTGCGACATCGGGCGTCCTTGCTGAAGCTCCGTCAGGTACCCGCGTGGCACCAACTCCACTGACTTTGGGTTCCCCACTCGGGCCTTCACGCCGCCAATATCCACCACCGTCGGCTAATTTCGGATGGCACGTGTGGTTTTAGTAGGATAAAAGCCGCTAAAACGTTTGCTACACCGTCACCTGCTGGCTGCTCGAGCCCTCGCTGCTGCTACATGTAGTGAACCGCACGGAGAAGACGCTGCGACGCTCGATGGCCATGCGCCAGCGGCTTCGGTGCCTTCCCAGTGTGCGCAGCATCCCCATGTAACTCGTCGATAAAATGCCCCAGCCCAAATGTCACGACGGATTCCGTCACTGGAAGTAGTAGATTATATTGTTACTATAGTACACCCACTGTAGTTAGTACTATGTATTAATACTTTGAGCTGGAGTTCTACCTAGTACATGTACAAAGTAGAATCTTTCGAGCTACATAGTACTGTAGAAGTAGGCTGATGTAGAATGATAGCGACCGTAGCAGATTGTCGTTGAGCACACAAGTTGTATAAGTAGTCTAACCCTACAACTTCTAATTTCTATGCTTGGCGTCATTTCTTGTGCGAAGTTTGTGCTTTGAATTTAGCGAAAATTCCAGAACGTGACTCGATTTGAAAATCACTCCAGAGCGTGACTCGCTAAGAAACGCTTCTCAGATTTAGAACACGGATTACTGTACTTTCCTTTGCCTTCAACATCAACCTCGGCGGACTGGGGCAAGTGTTTGATTAGTTGGCAATGCTTGGATGCCTGCCTCTCCCTGTGTCTTGCTGATAATAGTCTGGACACTCCCCAATGGAAGCTCTGATCATGTGCTCTGCTCCGTCACGTAGCATACCAGGACGCATCTGTGTGTATACCAGGAAACATCAGCTCGCCCACCTCCCCATAAGACGGATCACCAGGCTCGCTTTTTTCAACCGCCAATAGAGCACATGCTTCACCGATTCGTAATGAGTGTGTGACGTAGTTGTCTGACTTAGATCCGAGTCGACTTGCCGCTGCCTTAATGAGCTCTGATACGTTTGACTTGAGGATCGTCGCTGATCTGCTTACCGACGTCAAGTGCTGACCAAGCTGTTTATCGTCTGCCAGCCCCCGGTGTCGAACGGACCAGCAATTCTCGGCTGCCGCCACCGGACAGGTCAGCTGCTGACCTGATCGGTAGTGTCTAATGGTAGTTCCTTGGTATCTCTGATCACCCTTATCAGATTTGAATATGATTTACACCGTTGCCGCAGGCTTTGTACCTAGACCGATCGCTTCGCCATGTCGGTTTCGAAATATCACATCATTCGCCTTGATGCAATGTGTCGACCCATCTACATTCGATTTGTTGGCACCCGACCTCACACCTTAGAGCTTCGATCTAGGAAGAAGAAGGACAGCACGATTGATCCCCACAATAGCTCCGAATGATCTCTGTTGGCTGGTGTTTGCTGGACTTGTACCCTGTGCATTTCAAGCAACATGGGCGTGGTGACTGGTTGTTTCCTGTCCACGCTGCTGTTGATTCTCTTATAGTTCTGATCAACGAGCTCAAATCCCAGATTCTTGTAATTGAGCCGGGCGTTCCACACGCTTCGGTGTGCGAATGCAACGCCTGCCATTTTCCATTCAAATTTTGGAATTGTTTCCACGTTTATGTCGGTTGTGTCCCCCGAAGTGGCAGAGTCCTGCCAGCAGGTCGACAATTCGTGTCTGTCTCTCTTGAGGAAGATCATCGATCCAAATCGGAAGTCCGAATTCTTCGCAAATTCCGTCCAGTGACGGAACTTCTTTGCATATATCCGCAGGGTGGTTTCTGCGATCCTGGGGAGCCTGTGTATGCACACATAATCACATCGATGAATCGAATCGTGTTCATCACACGAAAGTGTTTCGGTTTTCCTTCCCAGGACTTTCACCGCTGTCAGTTTGAGTTTCCCGGAAGCTTTCGTTAGGGATAGTGTCCGTAACTGCTGTTGTCCATCTGGAGCTTGTCAATACATCAATCTGAGGCGAGGCGGGTGAACGCCTTTCTCATCCATGTGTACAGTGCCGGTTTCCCCTTCCGGAATTCGGATGGGTCAGAACTGCTTCCGGATAGACACTAGTCGTCCGGATGCAGCACCTATCGTGTGACCTTGTGGTAATCCCTCTTGGAGTCGTTTGACTTCGGAAGTCCGGATTCCAACAGGTGAGGTGCTCTACAATACAGTCAATCGGATACAAGAATACAAAATGCGTGCGTTCCCTTCCGGACGCGGCACGTTAGCTGGGGTGAGACCTATGAGCAAAGCCTTCCCACAATAAACAACAAATACAGAGAGTTATGCACTATATACAACCGCTCTTGTTCTTTTGGACCCTTGAGCGGTGGGTCCGTACACCAGTCTTACTTGGTTCACCCGGAACACTGGTCAGATCCGGATGCACCCCTTTTGCGCACCACTTCCGGATGAAGACTAATAAACTCCTGCCGGAAGACAACCTTCCAAAATATAATGTCCAAACTAGGGACCAACTTTCGGAAACACAATATCCAAACATATCACACAGTAGTCTATTCGATCCAAATTCCAGGGGAAACTACCAACCAACCTCCTAGAACCGCAGGTATATGAAACGGGAATCCGCAAGGACTCTCCGATTGGAATATGAAATAAGCAGGATCACTTCGAAATGCGCGCCGTCCCGATCACCTCTTACCGTGCCTTGACTTCTTGGAGAGCACCGCCGCGACCCTCTTGATCACTGCGTCCAAACGCTGGCCTTGCGAACTTGCACGGGTCCCCGGATTACGGTAGTTATCCAGCGTCACTTAGCGTGCCCAAATCGACTGACTGGGCCCTGGAAGCACTTGCGCCCTTGGTGGCAAAACGAATTCTCTGTTATGTTTAGTTTATGTCGGAAGCCTCTGCTAGAGGCTCTCCATGCATGCTATCTTGGTTTTACTATAGGGGCTCCGAAGACGACCGTCGTTCGGGGCTTGCAAATCAGCGGAATACTTGGCGGGACTTCAACCGGCTGTCGTGCATAGCCGATCCTGCCGGTCGTCTTGGTCGGTCGTAATACCTTGGCTTGAGTATAGTCGAAACTTGGAAGGATTATTCTGGGTACAAATCAGCACCCAGCCAGACGCCCCAACGTCCGGAACACTTGATCGTCCGGAACGTCTCCGTCCGGAAGCCAACTTCCGGAACCACTCCATGTCGTTCGGAACACCATCGGTCGGAAATCGCTTGGACTCGCTATGTCAGTCACGGCGTATCCAGACCACAGCTTCCGGAAGTAGACTCGGTCGTCGTCCGGAAGCAGGCAACAGCTGGGCTCTCGCACAAGGACTCGTATGTCCCCGCGAGACGAGCTTCCTGACCTATCAGCATTGGTCGTTTCCGGCGGATGCTGGAAATTGGCGCTCCGGTAATTTATGTGCAGTCGCCTCGTGTCAAATCTGAGTAACTTGAGTTCGGAAGTACAACCTTATGTGAGTCCAAGTGTCTCAGAATGGATTGCTTGGCACCCACGCGTTCACAGTTTGAAGTACAGCATAGGCGATCTGCGTTTCTTCGATCAGGTTATCGAATTTGTAGATCTTAATCCTTTGTGGCGTCAGGCCGTACACTGTTATACATCGCCTCTCTTTCAGAACAATCCACCTACCCGACTCAGGTGGTTCCGTGCTGAATAATGGATTCGGGATGCCTGCAAATTCGTTCTTGAAAACGAGTTGACTCCACCTTCAAAGTCGATACGCAAAGTTTCTGTCATGATGGTTCCAATTCGACCAGACTATTTAGTTGCATGCTGAGCTCCGATGAGCCGCTTCATGAATGACGTGGTGATCGGAATTAGGGCTTCGTGAAGACTGAATTAAAATAGTGGTCATGAAGAGCATTGTGCCCGCAAGCACGAAATCTAACTCCACCCTCTAGACAGTGCCCACAGGAGGCATTAAGCCCCCTTTCAACACGAATGAAGCAAAATGGTTTCTTGGCGTTCACAAGTACACTACACAAACGGAGAAACAGGTTACGAGAGATATACCAATTCAAACACAAAAATTGCCGTCTTAGAGCATTCATTCCTCTCAGCCCCAGCGTCCAGCATTCATATGGGATGTACTGCCAGCGTGCCGCCAGTATACCGATGCAACCGGCGCGGTCCACAATACCCCCCCCCCGCGGTGGCCATTCATGCCACCATGTTTTCCGCCCGATTACCGGGAATGGTCTACTTACTTCTCTGTCCCTCCAATTTATAGGGAATTCACAAAATAGACCATGACATTCTATCAACTCAGAACTATAGGTTGAATTAGGCCTTTAATGAAAGCTTATAATGATGTGCATTCAGCTTAATTTTGATGGCTATAGCGAGCAAGTAATGCAGCGTCAATAACACTTCCTTTGCAATCATTTTTGGTTGCAAATAGGTTTTATATCGTAAAACTGGCAGTTCTTGGCGATATTGCACCAAACTTTCACAGTCTCAAATCATTGCTAAAGTCATTTTGCTGGTCCAGTGACAATCTGTTACAAGCCGTTGAACGACACCAAATAACGCTTCCGAAGCTTCGAGTTTTTTTATCCAGCTCATAACGATTGCTCAAAATTGAAATTGTACCCTAACCAACGCCAGACAACCAATGAAAAGCATTGTGTGGTACACAAAACAACGAAAATCCCTATAAATTGGTGGGACAGAGTAGTATGTAAAGCGATCCTACCTACTTATGTAATAACTTGGATGTGACCCGTCACATGACCCTGTGACATAGTGCCCCGGGGTTACCGGGGAAGTCGAACGTCTCGTTCTAGTTTGGTGATCCCGAAGAAGTCAAGCCTCCAAGCACCATGATCATCTAATTCCCAAGAAGAGAGTGCCAGAGAGGCAGCGCGGCACGGTTGGCGACCGCAGACAGGGCGACCATAGTGTAGCCAAGTCGGTCCATAGTGAAGCCCAGTAGTTAGGCAGATCCCAGGATCTACCATATGCTAAGCATCACCCGAGGCCTTCGGGCTGAGGCGATTCAGTCTTACTTTTCCCCTCAAGCGCGCAGAGCTCGTTTCCAGCGACTAGAACAAGAGAAGAAGGACGCGGCATCGGGGATCCGCGCTAGAAGACTGAACCCCCAGGTAAACTCCATATCACCTTTGCGAGGGTTTTCCCTAGGAAGCTCGGGCATTTCATAGTTATTACCCCGGAGTGCGGTCTAGCCGGCACGGGAGTGGCATTTCATATTCTCAGGTCTCGCCCAATACTATTAGTCCATCGCCGGTGGAGTCTCTCTCCGAAAGAACCAGTATACATATTTGGTACATATTTTAGTTGCGTATTAATCCCACCCCGGGAGTCTGGTAGCACTCCCCGGGTGATTGTTTGTCTAGATACCCACCAGCGTACTGTACTGGGTCGGGACTCTAATGGTTCCCAGTGGTTGACCTTATCCCTGGTCTAAACAACCGATTCGAAGGGGGTACACAAGGTGAGGTTGCTGACCGAGTTCCCCGGGACCTTCTTGTCTGTAGAAGGTATTCCCAAGGAACTCACGGCCCCAGATAAATCCCTCGTCTGGGCGGGCCGTCTATCCACAAGGAAATTCACTCTGATCCAACGCAGGGTGCACACATGTTGTCCAGGAAGGAGACACTAAGCAGCCGCGGGGCGAAAGGTCCAAGCGCTACGTCACAATTCTCTCCAAATTTGCAAAACCGGCGCGGTTCGGCTCCAGCTTCGAAATCGTGCAGTGAATCGCCCTCTGACGGTGATTGGTCAATATCCGTATAAATAGCTTATCAGACTCAGATTGTCCTTGAAGTGATCACAGTGCGCGCTAACAACGGAGGAAGCGCATATACAATCAATACCCGTCTACAAACGCCCCTACGCGCATATAGAGCTCGGATACTAAAAGCATCACATCACGCTCAGTAAGTCAGAACGCAGCAATACAAGCTTGTTCAGCACATGTTGCTGTTGGAAGGCTATCATTCCTGCAGACTCAGGCACGGCAGGAGTTGGCGTCCTTGGATCGACTGGTGATGTAGTTTATGTGGTCCGCTGTGGAATAGCCGCAGTCGCTCGTGTAGTCATTTATGTGGGCCTTGGCGATACTTGTGTTGTTGTTGTTCTAGATGCATAGTCGCTGGCGATGCCGATCGCGTGGTCCGCGATCTTGGATAGTTGCTCGCGACAGAGTCGCTCGTGTATCCGTGAGAGATTGATTGGGCGGAGGAGTGCTAGGTATCGGTTTACGATTACGCAGCTAGTAGTGGCGGGGTCGCGAGGTTGACGGCGCGACCTTCGCGCATGCTGGTACTAAGGCTGCGTACTACAATTCCGCTGGAATGAAACAGTGGATTGGGCTTTCCGCTGGATCCAGGCCTTCCGCTCAAATGGCCGATCTGCTGGTTTGTATTGTAGTCACGAATTGGCTACATGGCAATCCGCTGAACTGCCCTGTAAGATAGTTTAAAGCTGAGAGCATTAGAAGAAAACGTGTATTTAGTTTTAAAGGAAGCGAAGAAGTCCGCGCTGCCCTTCAAAAACTCCTGAAGGAAGTACCTTCGACTCTCTTCGTTCATTCCGCAGTACATCGTTGCCGAATTATCACAGCTGAATGAAACTAAATCGGTCAGCAACTCCAATTGTTGCTCCAACCCCGTTCTCCTACAGTTTGATCGCCACCTCGGACCTGCTTGGTCGGGTTCGACGAGCCATGCTTGTATCAGCAAGTGTATGTGGGCGACGGCAAGCCCTCTGTCATATTCGCACCATACACAGAAGCGGATGGGCCGTTATCGATCCGCTGGAACGCCAAATCCGCTGGAATCGACCCCATTCCGCTGGAATTTTGGTCTGCAGTACGCACCCTAAAGGCATGGAAACCTCTAAACACGCATGGAGTTCATTCTTTACGATGCGTGGAGCGATTGGCGGATCGGTGTGGCAGGATCGATTCAACCAATCGCTCCCGAAAATTTTGAGTCGACGCACAATATTTAGTCGAACTTCTTTTGGTTCATATATTATATCTGTGGAGAGCAAACCACTCGTCGTGTGCACACGGTCTTTACAAAACAAACGGACACCTACAGCTGACAAAACAACACAAAAACGCTTTCCATCGTATACTTTTTCCCACTAGACCTTTTGTGGAGTATGTTGGCACCTCTCGAGTGTTTTTGTACCCACCTAGAAAACACATGTGGAAATGTACAAATTCCAGACGCCTATGGACGATGATCGATATGCCGACTTCGTTTGTCTTCTCGACTTTTCGAGATCGTTCTTACACATTAGGATCTTCTAGAATTATGCGAGCCGAGGAGAAACACCACACCTATTGTGGCAATTCGGGTGCTCACTTCCGAAAACACCAAGTTCTCTCCAAGTAACCCACCTTGCCTCCGAACACATCCCAACCAAGATGCCCCACGCCTCCCGTCGTCAGCATCTGCAGCCCGAGTTGTTGGAGCTTCAGAACGCGACAACAGCCGTCGCCAAGAGCTCGCCGACTACCCACGCGTCCTCCAAGAACACGAGAGCTCAGCACCGCAACACCCAATCTTTGACGGATTCGTGACGGACGGGGGCGCTGACGCCATCCTGCGCCTCACGAACTTCACGCCGCTGAAATCAACACGCTTTGGTCGTCCGTGCGCAGCCACGTTACCCGGTACTGGAACGTCGGGCGAGGACGTCGCTCCAAGTTCACGGGCAAGGACATCATGTTCATGTTGCTCGTAGTGCTGAAGAACGGCGGGACGTGGGAGATGTTGTCCAACATCTTTCACGTCAAAACCCCCACATTCATCAAGACCATCACCACGTTCATCCGAGTTATTGCCCCGCGCCTCTACGATGACTGGGTTAGCGAGAAGGCGCAGGAGGAGAACATGCGGACGTTGCTCACGTCAGGCAGGACGTTCGAGTATCATCCGTACGCGTTTTATGCGACGGATGTCACGTTTCAGCAGGCCAACAGAACATGGCGGAAGCGCTCCCCTATTACAGCGCCAAGCATAAGCTGTATGGCTACAAGGTCGAAGTGTCGGTAAGCCCTCGTGGCTTTGCTATCAATTGCGCGGAGCACTCTCGCGGCAACACTGCCGACATCACGATGTTCAGACGCAACGAGGCCTTTCACCACACCACACGCCGAAAGTCGGACGACGACCGCACTCTGCGGGACACCGGTCTCCTTATCAGGGAGTATCCCGATGAGTGGGCGGTCCTGTCGGACAAGGGGTACCAGGGTATCGAACAACACGTTTGCTGTATCCACCCAACCAAGGGCACCCACCTACCTGCTGCCATCGTTCAGCAAAATGCCGATATTTCTAGCGATAGAATCATTGTTGAGAACTGGTTTGGGAGACTGTGCGGGCTTTGGCGCATTTGTGCCGACAAATACGGTGGGGGGAGGATCTCTACGACGACATCTTCCAGGCGTGCGCGGCTCTGACGAACTTCCACGTCGGGTTCTACCCGCTTCGCACGACCAACGGCGAGGAGTACCGCCAGCGCCAGAATAGGCTAGTGACTATCGGCCGAGAGAAGCAGAAGAAGCGACGCCTCTCGCAGGAGCGATACCGCGAGCGCCGGCGTCTTCGCCAGCGAATGTCGCTAGACGACCGAGCCGATAGTGAGGGATCCGACGACGACGACGATTTAACGCAGAGGTAGCGTAGTTCGCGAGTGTTGTAGCTCAGGGCAAGAGACAGTCTTTTACTAAGTGGTAGGGAAAATCCTCATTTGGCGTGTCCAACCTGTATCAGTGCGCGTTTTCGTGTGCTTCGGGTTTAATATTGCCAACATCATAACTTCCGGGTTGCACACAAAGTGGTTATGAGATCTACTGGAAGATGTTATTTTTTGCTGCCTCGTCAATTTTGGTCAGATTTCAACAAATGGGCTTTTTGCAAAACGCGGAGCTTTCCCAACCTTTTTTGCAATTACAACTCTTTTTTGCAAAAGCGGAGCACCTGAACTAAGTATGTGACTAGAAGGAAGATTGTCAAATGGCAATTGCCTTCACTACCACGCAGCTTCGATAAGCAAACATGTATTATCAAATACAGTCATACAGACCGCTGGCTCTGGTCCCTGCAACTTTGTGGGGCAGCTCCGCCGGTTGTGACCAGGTTGGCCACGGTTTGTATCACGTACACGTGCAGGTGGTGTCACTTAGGCATTGGTCTCTCCTTCTTTCTCCCATGTTTCGTGCTCAGTTCGTGTGGGATGCTGTGGATTGCTGGCCAGCATACAGAGCTGCGTACGCACTAGTTTTGTAGCATTCATTAACAACCGTAAATCGCTAAGCAGACCGCTCCAAGAAATCTAGCTACGCGATGAAATGCTTGCACGAGATACCATGTACACGCTTTGATATCCACTACACATCTGAGAATAGGTCGACCACGAGTGGCATAAACTTACATGCGGCGGCTACATATTACTGATACAGAAGGCTGCAGTTTTTGTAGCGAATTTGGTTCCCCTCTATTAATGCTTGGGTTTCTGCATGTACTGTTGGAACTGCTGTCAGCCTCCGCATTAGAAGCGGGGTGACGATGGAGACGCTATGCTGAAAGCCCAGCTCTTGATGAACCGATCACTTTCTATTAATATGTTCGTTGGAGTGAGCTCAAAAGGGAGCTCCGCTTTTTGCAAAAATACAGCGGGAAAGCTCTGCGTTTTGCAAAAAGCCCTTCAACAAATACAGCAGCAATCGACGCGCTGTCGATTAGCCAATTTACAAAGTCTTGGAGAGATTGTATTGGTCAAAATGTAGGGAAGTGTGCCGTTCTTATAACTAGTTCCGGCACTGTAGAAGACACTTCGAAGCTGTTAAAGTAGGACAGTGGAGGATAGCGTGAAGACGTGCACATGTAAGTAGGGAATATAGATAGAGCTTGGAGAGAAGGTCTGGTAGAAATCAGAGATAAACGGAGAGCTTGTGTATTGGAGCTGGAGAATCGAGAAGTGAGGACTTGGGAGTCCTGGTCTACTGGAAGGTAGCAATTCTCCACCAACCAGTCTAGTCTAAGTACTTGGTAATACATCATACGGGACAGCCTATAATTCATCCGTATATAAGCAGAAGCACATCGGAGATGCAAACTTTGACAGAAACAAACGCCAGAGGCTTCAGCAAAATTGACACGCTCCACCGAAAAGATTTGTTTTGTCAGAGAACAGCCATTACTTTCTTGGGTTGTCAATCATTACCGAGCGCATGGTGTCCCCTGGGCACTGTCCCAGCGGTTGGTCCCAGTAAATTACTTGAAGTACTCAGTCTTTGTTAAAAAAAATAGAAAGCGTCTGGTGCTGTGTAGCAAAATTTGTTAGAATCCCTCGCAGTGTCTTTTTGTTAAGCCTGAACAACATGATCACGGGACACAGTGCGATTGCGATCACTGCTTGCTTTGAGATTACATTGTATTGTCTCTCGTAGGATATTCTCGAGTGCTGTAGTGTTGGCAATACTGTGTACAGTTTTCCCCGCTTAATCCGGAAAGGTGAGACCAATAAAGACTGCAAGGTTGCAAGGATCGCACAGGTATCACATAGATGCAGATTGTACTGAGCTACTCAATTTTAGCATGCATGTCTGTTCCCGCAAGACAGCACTTTCCCGCAATTGCTCATTTAACTCAGTAAATTGTGTGGCGGGCAGCAAATCTCCACTGCACAATGGAACTATATCTGAAAGGTTAATGGCTGGTCGCAATTCCGGATTAGGCGGGGACGTCTGTATCTCCAGTCTGCCCCGCTAGCCGCAGCGGGAACCAGGCTGGTCTCGCACATCATCTCGACGTAGCCGTGCTTAACGCCATCACTGTTGACATTGTCAACTTGACAAGCATGAAGCATCACGACAAACGTGATGACGAGTCTAAACGTCACGACAAACATGTTGACACGAACGCTGTCCAACCAAACGGGTAACGACAACTAGGATGACGATATACAGCTGATGGCGTCGGGCCTTCGGCAGCATCAATACTAACTTACTGTAGGAGTTTTCACTTTGCTACTGTATTTACTTCGGAAATACACTGCATCCCAGTACAGCTCTATAATATCCTGTGGCACAACGCGCTCTGCGAAGTGCAGTGTGATCACTGCTTACTTTGACATTATTGTCTCCCGTAAGATATTCTCGAGTGCTGTGCAGCAAAGCTTGCTAGGATTCCTCGTTGTGCCTTTGCGTTGAGCCTGAACAACAGGCTCTACTGTAGCCCAANNNNACTTTGACATTATTGTCTCCCGTAAGATATTCTCGAGTGCTGTGCAGCAAAGCTTGCTAGGATTCCTCGTTGTGCCTTTGCGTTGAGCCTGAACAACAGGCTCTACTGTAGCCCAATAGCCATGTTCAGGTTCAGTCCACGGATTAAATTCGTACCCTACCGTTGAATAGACACGCTTCGGACTGAGCTCAAAAGGTTACCTTCCAGCAGAGTCGCTGCAAGCGTGAAGCAACCAGGAGCTCGCTGCATCTGCGATCGCGGCCTTACTGAATGGTACACTGGTAGAGTCTACAATATCGGCGCGTATATAGAGAGACAACCGCCTGCTCTATCTTGTAACAATGC